>APFE031359646.1:2164-13122 GCA_000404065.3 Pinus taeda | reverse complement strand
TAAATTTTCATTATTAGAAATTAAAATTTTCAACTTTTAATCTCCTCTTATAATAACCAAGTTTTCTAACAAATTTATCATGGCGCCATTAATTATACTATCCCTTGGTATATAGTGGATATTTGAGTCATGGACTAATATATGACTACTCACACTTCTATGGTTTTTATTAAAATTCAGAGCAAGTTAGGTTTACTTGTCATGCAGACATGATGGTTCATATTATACCAAATCAAAATCTTATCCCTATATAAGTGTGGAAAAGAGGGGAGACATCAAGTGATAGACTTGTAAACTTTTTGTAAGATAATTTAACACATGTACCACATTATAAATTCCTCACAAGAGAAGACACACTTTCCCATCTCTAATTTTTCCAACAAATATCATATAGAAAATGAACAATAATAATAGGAATCAAAACATTGACTTGTAAAGGAGCCTTTTTAACCCAGTTTTAGGCTTAGTTAAACCAATACTTTCTACAACTGGCCACCCCATAGCCATGCTATGATACCACAAGAGGAATCAACACAATGAGAATTAGGATGGGTGAAGGTAACACTTCTTCAAAAGAACAAAAGTATCAAAGAGCTCCTCTACTTATGAGGTATCCACAATGTCTTAGATTTCTCTCAACTAGCCAACATGGAAACATAGAAATCCCTCCATTTCTCTATACCTCATCAATGATTTCGTTTTCCATTGCTAATTATATAGGTCTAACATGCATTAATACACAACCCTCAATGCTCAACTAAGTTCCAAATCTCTTTGGTGAGAAATGGATATGTAAAATTCTTTTTTAGAGATCCTGAAAGACACCATAAATGCTCCAATCTATGACTGGTATTTTTTTGGATGTATTTTGGCATCCAAAACTTTATATAAACAATCATAATAAATCAACTAGCCTTCCACTCGAAAATGACAACTCTCTGCTCATGAAATCACCACTCTAGATACCTTGCATGTCTTTTATCTCCCTAGATATGGGCTCAATGGATTCATGGATGTTTGATCCACATGTTATTCCCTATTTTCCCATACCATTCATGGTTCAACCCTAAAATTTAAAGATGGATACTTTCCCATGCTACCTAATGAATTATGATTGTACTCCACAACCACCACTCATCCTCCATAAATTTAGTAGGTAGTTTCTCATCTAAACATTGCTTCATTTAATGAATTATGGGTTAGTGGGAAATAAAGGTAACAAAATTTTGAATTCAAATTTGGCCTAGATCACTAGGTGAGGATTTTCTAGAGATAGAAGGAATGACTAATTTCCCATAACCCCCTGATTAGTTCCCACTCATAATGTCATAATTTATAATGGTTCTCACATTCCTAGTTGGGTCCTTGGAATTTTTAATTATCAAGGAAATATTTACATATGCATCATTTAAAAATTATTTAGTTTGGTTTCTTCCCATGATTACATTTAAACATTTCTATAATGATAATGGTATAATTATTTATAAAAATATTGGGGTTCCATATGGGGTTGTTACATCTCTCTCTCTCTCTCCCCACCCTTTGGCTCTATCTCTATCTCCCTCCCTCTCTCCTTATCTCTAACTCTCCCTCACTCCCTCCCACTATCTAATTATTTCCCCCCTTCCCACTTAGTCACTCTCCCTATATCTTACTCTTCCTCTCTCTTCCTCCTCTCTCTCCCTCACTCCTTCACACCCTCCCTCGCAACAACCCCCATCTCTCTCTCTCTCTCTCTCTCTCTCTCTCCTTTGTATTATTTCTCTCCTCTCTCTTTCCTCTCATCCTTCTCTCTCTCCTTTCTCCCTCTCTCCTCTCCTCTCTCCCCATCCCACTATATCTCTCTATCTCAATATCTATATTTCTATCTCTCTCTCTCTCTCTCTCTCTCCACCCATCTTTGTCTATATCTCCCTCCATTTTTCCTTCTTCATCTCTCTATCTCATCCCCTCACACTCTCTTTCCATGTCTATCTATGTTAGTTCCCTCCCTCTTCCTCTCATTCTCTATCTAGATCTCTCTCTCTTTTTATCACCCCCTTCTCTCCCTTTCTATTTCCCCTTCTCTTACCGCCACACTCTACCTCTCCTCTTTTCCTCTCTCTCTCTCTCTCTCTCTCTCTCTCTTCACGTCTCTTTTCTTCCCAAGCTCTCCCTTTATCTCCCCCCTCCAGTTCCATCTCTCTCTCTCACCTCGTCCTCCTCTCCCTCTCTTTATCCTTCTCCATTTCTCTCTCCTCCCTCCCTCTCTCTCTCCTTCTCTCTTTCTCTCCCTCCTCCCTCCCTCTCTCTCTCCCCTTCTCTCTTTCTCTCTCTCCTCCTTTTATCTCTCTCTCCATATCTCTTGTCTTCCCTCTATCTACCCCTCTAAATGTATCTCTATTTCTTTCCCTCTCTATTTCTCTCTCTCTCCCTCCCTCTCATACACTCTCTCCTCTTCTCCATTTGTCCCCCCCGCTCAATCTCTTTCCATAGTTATCTCTATCTCTCTTCTTCTATCCTTCTCTTTCCATCTCTCCCTCATGTTCTCTTTCCCCCCACCATTCTTTCTGCCTCTCTATATCTATCTCTTCTCCTCTACCTCTCCCCCCTTCGGATCTCTCTCTTTCGTTCACATCCTTCCCCCACTCCATCTCTATTTAAATATTCATCCCTCTCTCCTTCTCTTTCTCTCTCTTTCCCCATCTGCCCCTCTATCCCTCCTATCTCCCCCGCTCCTCTCTTCCCCTTTTACCATTTCTCTATTGCTTCATCTTTCAAAGTTACCTCTCTCTCTCTCTCTCTCTCTCTCTCTCTCTCTCTCCACTCATTCCTCCCTCCCTCCTTCTATCCCTCTGCCTTCCTCTCCCTCCCCTCTCTCTCTCTACCCTATATCTATGTCTCCATCTCCCTCCGTCTCTCTATCTACCCTATAGCTATGCCTCCATATCCATCCCTCTCTCATTCTCTCTGTCCCCTACACCAAATTCTCTCTCTCTCTCTCTCTCTCTCTCTCTCTCTCTCCCCACCTACCCTTTTCTTTATCCCTCCCTCCCATCCTCCCTTAGTCCCTACTTGACAAAACAATGCCTCCAACTTTGTCTCTTTCTTCTTCCATTTGTCTCCCACAACTCTGTCTGTCTGTCTGTCTCTCTCTCTCACCATATTTCCTTATTTATTTGACTATTTGACTCTTACTCACTCTCACTCTCTCCCCTTCTTTGCCCTTAATTTTCCCACTCATTCTCCCCACCTTGCCCCCCTCTCTCCTTTCACTTTATGTTTGTTTTCCCCTTTATCCCTCCCACTACTCCTTCCCCAACCCCACCCAACCATTACCCTCTTTGTTGTGTGTTACCAGTGGTAAGAATGCATACACATTCCTATCAATAGAAATGAGTGCACATTTTTAGTGTTATAAATGGGCATGTGGTTTTTTGCATTTATTTTGTGTGCCTGCTGAGTTGATTACTTCAGTCCATGGGGTCTTCAATAGATGGTGATCATGTGCTTTGTTAAAGCACTCCTTGATGTTAACTCATTGGGTTCCATTCCCTACCCATGATAAAGATGTAGTCCCACCAAGCTTACAAAAAAAAATTTAAAAATAAAAAAGTTGATTGCTTCATATATAGGTTTGGGATCACAAACCTAGTAGTTTGGACATCCGATGTAATATATATATATAATATATATTATATATATAATTATATATATAATATATATATATAAAATATATGTATATATATATATATAATATATATTATGTATGTAATAGTATGTATGTATTAAATGTATGTATGTAAGTATATGTATGTAGTAAGTTATGTATGTATGTATGTATGTAAAATACATTTTTCTATGGATACATATCAAAATTTCAAAATACACCCCTAGTTTATTTTCACTAGAACTATTTTGACTATAACCATTTGAAAATAAAAAATTATATGATGCATTTTAGGACATTTTGATTTTTAAAAAAATACAAAAAAATGTTTGATAAAGTTAACTCTTTTAAGTTGCTGTAACAAAAGGCCTTGTAATTTCAAGGGTATTATAACTTTCCTATGTGCATGTACGACACTCGATCCTCTACATCTTTATAAATTTTTAAAACAAGATTACATCGTTAAGTTATACAAAGATGACACTAACTAAAATATATGCACTATATGTTGCACAAAAAATAATATATTAATATTAGGAAAACTCAAAATTCACATAGATCAACATGATTTATATAAATATAATTGAAAAATTTAATTCATTTCTTTACACTATCTTTAAAATCTTTTAATAAATATCTCTTATCATCCTTCCAAATTAAACTCATCCATCCCTCCTTCTATCCCTCCGCCTTGCTCTCCCTCCCCTCTCTCTACCCTATATCTATGTCTCTATCTCCCCCCCTCTCTATCTACCCTATAGTTATGCCTCCATTTTCCTACCTCTCTCATTCTCTTTGTCGCCTACACCAAATTCTCTCTCTCTCTGCCCTTTTCTTTATCCCTCCCTCCCATCCTCCCTCAGGTCCTACTTGACAAAAAAACCCCTCCAACTTTGTCTCTTTCTTCTTCCATTTGTCTCCCACAACTCTCTCTCTCTCTCTCTCTCACACCATATTTCCTTATTTATTTGACTATTTGACTCTTACTCACTCTCGCTCTCTCCCCTTATTTGCCCCTCATTTTCCCACTTATTCTTCCCCACCTCGCCCCCCTCTCTCCTTTCACTTTATGTTTGTTTTCCCCTTTATCCCCCCCCCCCCCCTACTCCTTCCCCAACCCCACCCAACCATTACCCTCTTTGTTGTGTGTTACAAGTGGTAAGAATGCAAACACGTTCCTATCAATAAAAATGTGTGCACATTTTTAGTGTTAGGAATGGACATGTGGTTTTTTGCATTTATTTTGTGTGCATGATGAGTTGATTTCTTCAGTCCATGGGGTCTTGGATAGATGGCGATCAGGTGCTTTGTTAAATATCTCCTTGATGTGATGTCACTAGTTCAATTCCCTGCCCCTTCATAAGGATGTAGTCCCACCAAGATTACAAAAAAAATAAGATTAAAAAAAAAATGGTTGCTTCATATATAGGTTTGGGATGACAAACCTAGTAGTTTGGACATTATATATATATATATATATATTACATTTTTCTATGGATATATATCAAAATTTAAAAGTACACCCCTAGTTTATTTCCACTAGAACTATTTTTACTATAACCATTTGAAAATAAAAAATTATATGCTGCATTGAAGGACATTTGGATTTAAAAAAAAAAATACAAAAAATGTTTTGTAAAGTCAACTCTTTTAAGTTGCTCTAACAAAAGGCCTTCTAATTTCAAGAGTATTATAAATTTCTTATGTGTGTGTATAATGCTCTATCCTCTACATCTTTATAAATTAAAAAAAAAAGATTATATAATTAAGTTATACAAAGATGACACTAACTAAAATATATGCGCTATATGTTGCACGAAAAATAATATATAATATTAGGAAAACTCAAAAATTCACATAGATCAACATGATTTATATAAATACAAATTAATATTACAAAAGTAATTCATTTCTTATACACTATCTTTAACTCTTTTATAAATATCTCTTAATCCTTCCAAATTAAAAAAGTGTAAATTTCAAAATATCAATAAAGTTTGAGAAAAAAATATAGTTTGGATATATTATTATTATATATTATATATATAATATAATATATACAACTATTTTAATACATTTTTATTTCGATACATACCAAAATTTTAAAATATGCTCCTAGTTTATTTCCACTAAAACTATATTGACTATAATCATTTAAAAATAAAATATTATATGTTGCAATGAAGGACATTTTATCTTTAAAAAAATACAAAAATTGTTTAGTAAAGTTAATTCTTTTAAGTTGCTCTAACAAAAAGCCTTGTAATTTCAAGAGTATTATAACTTTCTTCACACTTAATCCGCTACATTTTTATAAAATTTTAAAACAAAATTACATCATTAAGTTATACAAATATGGCACTATACAGAGATGACACGAACTAAAATATATACATTATATGTTGCACAAAAAATAATGTATTAATATTAAAAAAACTCAAAATTCACATAAATCAACATAATTATTTATATAAATAAAAATTATTTTTAGAAAAATTCATTTCTTTACATTACCTTTAAATTAACTTGTCCTGACGATGAACCACACTAGTTGGTTCGAAACACGTCGGTAAAGGTCTTTCTTTATATGATTTACGCCGAAATTCTTCTTATAATTTTAAATTCATTTAATAAATATCTCTTATTATCCTTCCAAAATAAAAAATTGTAAATTTCAAATATTTACATTAATTAACACGTAATAAGTAATTATAATTAACTCAAAACCCACATTAAAAACATCTCAAATTATTAAAACATTTATAATCTAGATATACTAATTATTTTAGCTAAATATATATGATATATAAAATGCAGCGTACATTAACAAAATTTTTGTTAGAAAATGAGAAATTGGATAAGCTTTTATGAGCACGTGTTCAAAGGTGTTGTGTCACCTTATTACGTCGTAAGGCGTTTCTCTCTGAAATGAACTTTCCTAAAATCCACTTGTCATACCTGTGTGCCGTCAGATTATGTGTTAGACGATTAGAAGATTGTTAATCGTTAGATCAAGGAAAGGGAAGGGAAGAGAAGGGAAAGGAAGGGAAGGTAGTTGAATGGTTGCAACTGTTCACGATATTTGAAACAGTTGCAAGATTTGCCTGTACCCTTTTCGTCTTCTCTGCTCTTGCTTCCCCTGCTGCCTGACAGACCTCTGAAACGGGCTCCATCGAATCTCTGGGGCAAATTTTATCCTCCATGGCTTCTGAATGTTTAGCTGTTTTCTTTTGTTCAAATCCTTCAGTTTAAGCCCCCTTTACCGCAGTTCCATTCTGGATTACCCTTCGGGATTAAAAAAAAACTATCTGCCTGCACTGGATCATAGCTTCTGCCAGGGATTTGGGGTTTTGAAGGTTGCTCAATCCGTGGTCTGTGGGAATAAATGGCATCTGAGCTGATTAGCGATCTCTGTGTTCCGAATTTGCACGGATTTTCGCAGAATAGGAAGAAGAGGCAGCAGGGAGTATTTTGGGTGAGAATGGCTAACGAGTTTGGATCGGAGAGGCCCCTTCTGGAATGCCTTGAGTTTTCTACGAGAATCGCTATTGCTGTAGTTGCGTTGGTGGGGGAAATTAGCTTCTTTGTCCAAGGAAGAAATAAGAAGCTACCCCCTGGGCCATTCCCATTGCCCATCATTGGAAATCTCCACCTGCTGGGACAGCTTCCACACCGAGCACTGGCTGCTCTCTCTCTCTGAAATTCGGGCCTCTTATGTCGCTCCGCCTCGGCTCTGCTCTTACCTTAGTAGTTTCTTCACCTGATATGGCCAAGGAATTTCTCAAAACACATGATCTGCTTTTTGCTAGCAGACCTCCCTCCGCAGCCGCTAATTATTTTTGGTATAATTGCACCGATGTCGGTTTTGCTCCGTACGGCGATTACTGGAGGCAAGTGCGTAAGGTCTGCGTTTTACAATTGCTGAGCTCAAGACGCTTGTGTTGGATTTAGAGACATCTAATTACAATAATTAGGTTGGACATGCATGCATTATGATTATGATATCAAATACTGTCAGCAAGATTACGTTTATGTAATGATTAAATATGCCAAATAATGTGATTAATTATGTTATGGCATTAAACGTATTTAAATAAGGATTTGGATACAAATACATATAGAATAATGTTAATAAATTATAATTGTTAATGGACCAATTATAATTGATTGAAATAATAGCAGTAATAAATTTCTTGAGAGCCGAAATCGGCTGCCCTAGGATTGGGGCTGAAATTTAGCTGTCAATTGACAGCCAAATTTCGGCTGCCCTAGGATTGAGGCTGAAATTTAGCTGTCAATTGATAGCCAAATTTCGGCTGCCCTAGGATTGGGACTGCTATAAAAGGGCTGAGTCTCCAAGGCTTGCAATCACTCAGAAAAATTAGTCTACTCCATTGAAGACTTGATACTCTATCAAGGATTGCCAGAGAAAAGGATTGCAAGCTCTTGGAAGGATTCAAGAGCCAATAACTCAAGTCAAGACTAGGAGCTTTAGAAGATGGAAAGTAAGTTCCGCTATGCATTATTTTCAATTTCTTACAAAGGAGTAGATCTTGGTTAGGGTTTAAAGTAATTAGGAAAACCCATAAATTAAATCCTACAATTGGTATCAGAGCACCCTTATGTAAGAATTACAGTTTATTTTGGTTTTAATGATCTCTGCGCTCTGGACCGGGTTTTACTGTGACTGTGTCCGGGGTTCCTCCGTCCGAACCCCAGAAGCCAAAGACTGTTCCTCCGTCCTCGGCTTCTGATATTTTTTTTTAACAGAAATATCTCGTAGCATCAGATCGAAAAGCGGTCGACTAAGTAACTAAATGTGTAGTTAAGTCTTGAAACCAATTTGATTTTAGATTCGAAAAAATATTTTGAATTTTTATCGATAAAAGTAACAACAATGGTTTCATTTTGCTTTTATCTGTAACATTCCAAATATTAACATTTTCGAAATCTATAATAAAAAGTAAACATCCCCTTCCATTGATTGAATGCTACATGAAAAGTTAAAATTTGAATAATCACACTGGGTTGTGTATGATTTTTTTTATATTACATCTGCATCTGAGTAGCTCCATTACGCATTTTGAATCATGCCAATTTGATATATTTTAACTGGATTTTGAAGAAAATATTGAGAAGAAAATCTGTTTTCATTAACTTTAACTTTAGCTTAATTACAGTTGGTACTATGGAAATTTACCTGGCTGAAAAGGGGATCGTCTTATCTGGAATCAACTTGACTGAACTTACATATTTATGAGAGTTCACTTAAAAGGAAGGTTTAATTATTTTTTTTACCTGTCCTGGTCCACGTTTTAAAACGTTTATTAAACTGTAAAATATTTTTTTTTTTTGTATGAGAGTTAACTTAAATGGCTGCAGGTTAAATTTAGAGTTTAAATTTCTTTTACCGGTCATTGTTAAGTTTTAAAACTTTTATTCACTGTAAAATACGTTTCTACGTTGCATAAAGTCAAATTCCAGGCCTGGTACAGACGGTTTCCCTAGATATTCACATAGAAATAATAAAGCGCAGTAGCGCAGTGCAGAACACCGTCCTCACATATAAATACACCTTCAAAACATAAATTTCTGCAGTCGGTTTTCGAGGCATAATTGTTGCCTTTCTGGTTAAAACGATAATAATTTTAAATCAGAGTTCCAGATCAAGAGAAACAGATTTTTTGTATTTCTTGATTTGGGCAAGTGGAGGGGAGTTTGATACAATATTAGACATCTCCAACTTAAATTATATACCGTTTCCCATTATTTTGGTTTGGACCACACCTGAACTAAGTAAAGCATAAATATTTCAATTCTGAAATTAACTCATTATCAGACTTCAGTTATTTGCTGTTATAGTAATTCTATATTCTGGTCTGGGTAGATATTTAAACCAATTTAAGCAAAAGTATTTATCTTATGGAATATGAACTCATTATGAAAATCGTTTCATGACAAAGTTGAAGGAAAAATTTACTGAAATCAAAGTGAACAAACTAATATGCTTGACTGATCAACTATCAAATGTGTTCCTTTTGTGGTTTCCTGCAATGTGAGGTATACTTCACTCAGATTGCAGTAACATGAATATCACGTGTATTTAATTTTTAAAATATATGAAGGATAATTTTGTCTGCAGGCAGCAACCTCTCTTGTACGATCAACTTGAGGAAAATAATATGCTTTCTGTCATTATTTTGTTTTCTTCAAAATTAGGATATTTGCATGACTGAATATTCAAGTGTTTGTATTAGTCGTTTCATATAATGCGGGGCATACTTAGCTTGTAATGCAGTATCATGGCTATACTATGCAATTAAATTTCTATTTAAGATAATTGAGCAATTTAGTGTGAACCTATAATATTGTGTTATATTAGTTGCTACGCATGTGAAGGCAAATGAGCTTTAATATGATTTCAAAATATTTAGTTTATAGGACGGAAATTTATTACAATGATGCCAATCATGGCATGCATAAAATTATTTAGTATTCTCTAAATAAATTATTGAAACATTTCTAAAAGGTAATGATTGTAGAAATTGCTAAAGTTTTACTAATTTTGGAATCTAACTAAAGGCGTTTTTTTTTTTTTAAGTATACATGTGTTGTTTTTCACATGAGTCAAACATTGATGTTCGCAAACGAACTGCTCTCTGTAAGACGATTGCAAGGGTGACTCATGACAAGTTGAATTGACGTGCTAACAATGGACGTGGGTGTTAGCTTTCCCAAAGGAGGGTTGGCGCTTGCTAAGTTGTTTGGTGCATAAGGGTAGTGTATGAAAATTAGTTGCAACACACATGGAGTAGCGATGGTCGTTAGTTCATGGATATGTTAGTCTGACCCAAAGGTAGATTGACAAAAAGGTTGCATGTTTGTACTTTATTCACTACACCAAAGTGCCTAAAGGTAATGATTGCACCCAAAGGTGTTTCATTATTGAATGGTGTTTTGGCTAAAGTTTTAATGGAGAAAATAGTTTTTACACATGCCTTTAGATAGATTTTAGAATTATGATTAAGAATCAAATCATGACGCATCGTATCTAAAATATTTCTTTGTTCTTGAATTTTTCATATCTAAACATAATGTCAAGTCTAAGTCAGATTAAGCCCCTCATGGGGAACAATTTCAAACCTCTTGCTTTAGTTTGTTCTGAAGTCAATTTAAGTTCTGTATCTAGATATACCTGGTGGATAGATTCAGGTGCAACGACTAACATCAGTATGTCGATACAGGGTTGCCTAAGCCATCGCAAGCCAAGTGAGGTAGAGCGCTACGTTTACGTAGGAAATGGCAATAA
>APFE031359643.1:28353-47655 GCA_000404065.3 Pinus taeda | reverse complement strand
CACCGTCTACATCAAAGAAAAAGATGGTAAAATTTTAATTGTTGTCTTGTATGTTGATGATGTTATTTTCACAGGGAATGATGATCAGCTCATTAAGAATTTTAAACAGTCATGAAAGAAGAATTTGAAATGACTGACATGGGTTTCTTGAGATACTTCTTAGGCATAGAAGTAGATCAAAATGAAAAAGGATTTTTTATCTCACAGGCGAGATATGTAAATCAAGTATTGAGCAGATTTAACATGGAAGAATGTAAGGCAGCGATCACTCCCACAGTGATGGGATTAAAACTCAGCAGAGAGGACAGCAGCAAGGATTTTGATCCTAGTTTGTACAAGAGTATTGTAGGCAGCCTTATGTATTTAACAGCAACTAGGCCTCACATTATGTATGCTGTTAGTTTAATTTCCAGATTCATGGAGAGGCCAAAGGAGGCACATTGGCAGGCAGCAAAAAGAATTTTGAGGTATGTCAAAGGTACCAAAAAGTTTGGAATTTTATATAATGTCTCAAAACATTCAAATTTGGTTGGATACACTGATAGTGATTGGGCTCGAAGTGTTGATGATCGGAAAAGCACTTCCAGTTATGTTTTTCATATGGGTTCACGAGCCATTTCATGGGCTTCTAAGAAGCAGTCCATTGTAGCATTGTCTACAGCAGAGGCTGAATATGTGGCAGCTACAACAGCAGCATGTCAAGCAGTTTGGATGAGAAGGATGTTGAGGAGCTTAGGCCAAGAGCGGGCAAAAGCGACAGTGATTTTTTGTGACAATAGCTCAACTATTGCATTGTCAAAGAATGCAGTGTTTCATAAGAGAACAAAACACATTGATACAAGGTTTCACTACATCAGAGAATTGGTGAACAATGGAGAAATTGTCCTAGAACATTGCAGGATTCAAGAACAGGTTGCAGACATCTTGACAAAGCCATTGGATCAAAAAATCTTTGAATTTTTAAGGAAGTGTCTGGGTATGAATGAATGCCCAGCAGTTGAAATTAAAGGGGAGTGTTGAAATCTAATTTCAACTGCGCACCTCAAAACCACCGCAACAAAACCACAAACCACCTTGATGCTTCTCGGACCGTTTTTGTGTGAAGGCAGTTGTCGTACAACAAGAGCCCGATACAATATAGTGTTGACGCGTGGCTCTCCCCATACGTCACCATCTCTGACAATCTCGAGACGTAAAGTTCAACATAAAAGTGGCTCTCGATATCTCTGTCCGCTATCCGATTTGCTCCATCAATCTCCGCCATCGATTGTCTCAACGTGCATACGGCCAACATTAAAAGCTTGGCGTGGAGTACAATCAAGTTTCATTGAACATACCTTTTATTAATGAGTTGTCATATGCGTAGGTAGATAGTTATGTTTTTTTTAGGGCACTTAATGTTTCTTTTATGCTGGAGGTATGGGCAAGTCAACTATGCCTTTTAAAAAAAATGCTTTTGGTATAAGTTTTGTGTGTGTTGACATTTTGATAATAGCACACGGGAGAAGAGAGAGTTCGGAGTAGGGAGGATTGATGAACCAGAGGATTGCACAACAGTGTAAGGTTGAAAATCTGTATTAAAAAAGGAGGAAAGCATATGTATATGAGGGGTTGAAATGTAATTTTATTTTTGTGTTTTGTATTGCTCAAATGAAGATTTGTATTAAAAAAAGGAGGAAAGCATATGTATATGAGGGGGTTGAAATGTAATTTTCTTTTTGTGTTTTGTATTGCTCAAATGAAGCGGAGCAAGTGCGAATGAAAAATGACTGTGTGAATTTTACTTTTGAGATTGAAAAAGTTATGTAAGAAATTTTTACAGCTCATGTAAGAATTTTTATTCAACAACAGTAAATGTAAAAGCTCATCTTTACAGCACTAAATGTGAATGTAGATTTTACACAGCGCTGTAAAAATCAATTATAACAAAGACAGAGTAGTTTTGTTTTTGGTGAAAAGTTTTTGGTTGAATCCCTCTAAGCAAAGAGGATGAATATGTATGAGTGATTTTTGTTTTAATGAATAGAAATCATTTTCTCGGTATGTAATACTGTGTTCTTCAGTCATTTCCTTAAAACTTCCGTGTGGTCAAAAGATCCTTTGGAGTAAAGGAAACAGAGCATTGCCTCTGTGTGTTTTATTTTTGTGTTTTTGAGATTTTACCAGAAAAATCACCAACACAACTAAATAACTCAGATAGGTATTTGAAGTCACCTCTCGCAAAAGACAAAAACACATCTCACTTGAAAGATAGCTGAAAACTGTTCGAATTCATAAATTTAACAGGTAACTTCAAAGGGAACCCCCTTCCAAATATGCAACAGCCTATCACCCTTAACGACCGACTTTGTTCTAAATAAATTCCTTAATTTTAACAACACAATAATGTCCAAATAGAGAACCTATGGGAGTCGAGACCTCAAACAATAAATAACCCTATTAAGAAATGTAAGTAGACTCAAGTATCCAGAGGAGACTTTAAGCGCACTCAAAAGACCGAGAAATAGCTCCCATGAGCGTATCACACAAAATGTTAACAGTTGTAAAACCCTCCATCCGAGCTGGGAGTAACCCAAATTAATAGGTAAATAAGGAAATAAAAATGAGCTATAAAGAATGGTTGCATTTGAATCAAAGAAGAGCAAAAACTTAGACCATTACCAATGTGAAATTACTTGTGCAAACCCTCATCACATCAGACTATCAAATCAACGGCCAATACACGTGCCAAGAAGACCAGAGACAGTTAGGGGTCATGGTAAGAGAACAACAGAAAAACAGTGCAGATTACCAATCAAGAACCGTTATCATTACCTGATGGGTGACATTGGTGGAAGCCCTCGTCTTTGTAGAATGTCGAGCCAAATATTCATACGCCTACCACGGAGGCTAGAGACAGTCAAGAAGCATGGATTGACAGCAACAAAATAGTTTTACTAGTTTTAACTCGGTATGCGGAAACCCTGTTGAGCCGCAGTTTCCAACTCCTGAAAGGAAAGAATAACAAAGAATCATTGGGTCTACCAAGGCATAGAAACCCATGGGTTCGCTCCACCATCTTATTTGAACAATGAACGAAGGCCATTAATCTGGAACCAGTCCCAAGACCAGCAACAGAGTGGTACCACCATAAAGAATCTACAACGGAAATGCCTCCACCTAGGCTGATACGATAGCCAATTTATTAATGAAGCATGGGAGATCACTTGGTAAAAATTATTATCACTCAGAAGCTGGAAAACTATTGTCATACTCTAAATGAAAAGATGATGGACATATCTGTAAGATTTTGAGATACAAGGATCTAGATATGCAAAACAATAAACAAGCTTGCAAGAGAAGGAAGGAAGCAAGCAAGAATTGAAAGAAAAGAATGAATAGATTCTACAATATTGGTTTAAAATAAATACATAAGAGCAACTAAGTTAAGCTTAGTTGTGCATGCAATGACTAAAGCTAACTAAAGCTAATGTGTACATGCAATAACTAAAGCTTAGTTGTACATGCAATAACTAAAGCTAACTAAAGCTAATGTGTACATGTGCCACATGCAAGCAATAAGTTAACTGGAGCTAATCTAGGTGCATGTACACCAACACAGCTGGTATAAGTGCATGTATGTGCATGTACACATGCACAACTAGTCTAAGTGCATGTACACCAACAGACACCCAGTAACCGCTACAATCTCATCAAAACCTAAAATCATATCAATTCAAAATAATGATGGTTAAGCCATCTGCATTTTCCAGGAAAATGGTTAGCAGTTAAGATTACATTGAAAACTCAGAACTTAAAACTTGAAGCCCACAAAACAAATAAATAACATGAACTCGAAAATCAACGCAAAAATAGAAAAAGTACGCTCAGAATTCAAAGCCCAGACACCCATAGAAGTAAATGAATTGTATTCCAAATTCTCTTAAGCCATTAACTTTAAAATTACTACCGATTGAACATCTCAAATAGTTGAAACAGAAAGAGAAAACATGGCAGAATTTCACGACCAAAACATCATAAAACCCCAAACCCAGAGATTAAACTGAACTGCAATGCAATCTTTTTGACATAGCAATCTGCACTACCCCGAACCGGAGATAGCAGTATAACTTAAGGAGTTGTCTATAATGCGACTTTTTGGAGATTTCGTTGATGGAATCCAGCGGAAGAAATTGAGGTTAAATCTTGATTTGTTTAAGTTAAAATGGTTTTTTAACTGCATGTTTGGATTCAGTACCCTGAAAAACCCCTAGGACACTTTGATTGTGTAGAAAATAGCTATCAAACTTGCCATTCCAATAAATTGTTGCCGGATTTTGACCTAAAAAACCCACCAAAAAAGCTTCCAAAAAGTCTCATTATAGACAACTGCATAACTTAATATATAAAACCCTTAACCTAAAACTCAAAGCCTACCGACATGTAAAATTTCTCACTTAAAAACTCTCAGGCCACAGCCAATATCATGAATGAATTCTAATCCGAATGCAGATTTTCAAAATCTGAAAAACACAAACAAAAGCAAATGACACTTCAAACCTAAGCGGAGAATTAGGCCAAATGCAAACTTAAAGGCTTCATAAAAATAAATTCAAATTTCTTTTGCTTAAATAACAACATAACATTAAATAGACCAGTTTACATAGTTTAACAGAAAATTTTAACTAAAGGTCTGCTAAAACAGAAAAATTGAACTCAAACCTCTCAAGCTATGAACCTAATGACCTTAGTGAAATGACAAAAAAAACTCTTAACTTCAAACGTATCTCAAAAATTGCTAATAAAATACGATAAAAAAACAAAATAGAACAAAAAAATGCAGTGGAACTTCTGATACCTTAGATATTTGCAGTGTAATGTTGGAACTACTACACACCTACATGTGGACTCTTAGTTAGAGCATGGGACTACACGCAAGATTCCTTTTGCATGATTTACTCCTTGATTTCCTCCTTCTTTAGATCCACAACTGGTTAGTTCTTCTGCATGATTTACTCCGTGATTTGCTCCATCTTTCATTCCGCAACTGGCTAGTTATCTCCGGAACTTGTTGTAGGTGTTGAGTCTTCTCATTGATCACCACTATGGTGCATTATCTTGGGATCTTCACCCAGTAGAGCTATATCATGAGCATTGTAACCTATTTTCTAATGAACCATTATTTTCTTCTTTCTATTTTCTTTTAGTGTTTTTGCTTTGCAAAGCTATGTGTTCAACCTTTATTATCTAGATTCATCTGTGCACGTTTTCTAACACATTTACATTGTATCAGAGTTTGGACCCAGGTTCGATTCCCCCAAGTTGCGTTTGAGGCGGGGTGTTGGAAGAATCACTGCACCTCTATAGAATCTGTAATTTCCACCCTCGAGATCCTAGTAACTAGTTTGGAATGTTTACCAAAACCTGCGGGTTTTGGTGTAACCACAAACCTCCACAAAAAAATATGAGAAAATTATTAAGTTTTTTTTATGGATTAATATGAAAAGGTTTATAAAATTAATAGCATAAATGTAATTTTATAAATAAAAATTTGTTGGTAATAAAAATTACGTTTGTCAAAAAAATATTAAATGATAATTTTTATTAATATTTTATGTTGTTTTTACCAATAAAATTATGTTAATAATAAAAGTTGGTTGGTTTTAGACTGCTTATCAAAGAAAGGAATGTTGAATGATGCATTTTTAAAATGAATTGTATTATATAATAAAAAAATCAATAATTAATGTTGGTTGGTTTTAGAGGGTTTATAAAAAAAGAATGTTAAATGATGAATTTTAAAATGAATTATATTATATAATAAAAATTTCTTTAAACACGCATACTTAAAGAGATACATGATTATGTTTTGGAGGAAGATATATGACTCAATGTGTTTTATAATATATTGTTAATTTATAAATAAATGTTAATGAAAGAAAGAAACCAAAACTATCAAATATGTTCATCAACACATTTGCGTGAGATAGTATCAACTCTATTGGTTCTCCTGACAATCCCTTGGTCTTTTAGCTGATAATATTTCTTCTCATTAAAAATAAAGTAAATGATGTGGGGCACATGATTTTAATTTGTTTCAAATTCTCATATTGTCCTGATAATGGAATAATACATTCATTTTCTAGGTACATTAATTGTTTTTAGGAAATTAAGTAATGCAACTAAACAGTTCTAGTCCTCTTTTATGGGAGAGACTTCTATTGTTGTTTAGGGACTAGTACCTCTTATAGTATCAGCCTCACAAAAATTTATAATATTAAGTTATATAAGTTATTAAAGTATATCCATAATGGGCTCATATATTGATTTGGGTTAAAACTGTCAAACACTAACGTTTAGTATCAAAATTTAATAAGGCATATAGTCCCAACTACCTTTAGGTCTAATTTACGAAACAAGACAAGTTAAAGTTGAAAAAATTCCATTAAATCCTATCCAACAGTAAACTTATCACATGAAATCAACCCCAATATATATATCTATTGCAACACATATGACCAAGGTTGGGTAATAACTGCACAAGAATAGGGAATGTGTGTGTCAGCCATAATTGCATATATGTTCATCAATCCAAGTTTCTCAAGGCAACAAATGACACCAACCCATTTAATTCAAGAATGAAACATAAGAAATCACAATGATCAACCATAAGAGTTTATCAACCATTGGATCACATCCAAACCAATTCATGACACAAATTTGAATTTAAAAAATGGAAATACATGTCAATCGTCCCTACCAATGAAATAAAACAACGAAACAATATAAAATAACCTCCACCCTTACTGAATTTCAGTTCGAACTTTAATTGTACTGATCTGCATCTCGATACATACCATTACAGACTCCAAATCAAAGTAGTGAGTACATATATTCATGGATACATATACCAACAAACATATATAGAGTATATATATTCATCGATACATATACCAACAAATACATACAAAGACATATTTCAATGGTTGATTAAGCATAGAGTTGTAGTTGTGCCTTCACATTCATGGTTAATTACACATACAACTTGATGTAGGAGCATCAAACCATCTTTTGAAAAATCAGCGATAACGAGTTTTGGAAGGTGCAGTTGCCAAAAACCAAGGTAACATCTATTTTATAGATGATTAAAAGCTTGAAAAATTAGATCCATGATAGATCTTAGGAATTCGTCGAGGGATTTGTGGAGAAGATCATGTTGAGCACTTTGTGAAGAGGATGATGTTGATAGCTTAATGGAGAAGATTGTGGATCTTGAAATAATCCATGATATTGAAATAATCCACGATATTGTAAGTTTCTAATATAAATTGTAAACCTGTGGTATAGATTAGTAGTATTAAAAGCATAAAAAATCAGATCCATGAGGGACCTTAGGAATTAGCTGAGGGATTTGTGGAGAAGATCATGTTGAGCACCTTGTGGAGAGGATGATGTTGATATCTTTATGGAAAATATCGTGGATCTTGAAATAATCCATGATATTGAAATAATCTATAATATTGTATTTTTTTAATATAAATTGTAAACTTGTGTGTGTATGAAGGGTGATTAGTTGGACGAATATAAGACCCATTGAGGTGCCATGTAATAATATAGTGATTAAGTTATTTAAATTTCATTTCCAATTTATGTAATTATATGTGAGTGAATCGTGGGTTGATGCTTTAATGGTTTGATGCATTAATGCATTTAAATTTTTTGAAGGATGAAGCATGCATGCATGGGATAGAGTGCACAACAAAAGAGTGTAGTGGCATGATAAACCACAAGTCCGAGATCAACATTAGTAAAAAGATTGAAAATGGCATAACCCCATAAATCATTCTCGTTGCAATTAATTGGAATACATACTAGCAAATAGAAACAACATAAGTATTGATTCGCATACCAAGAACATATGCATTGCAATCATATGCAATTAACAATTCACAATGAATGTATCTCCAAGTAGGTAAATTTTTATTCTCTCAAAATTATCCATTTACGCATGTTCAAGGTCCATGGAAAATATAGGGAGATTGAGTTTGATCTTGTCTTCTTGCTAAATTCCTAGAGTGATGCATCAAAGCTTTATTGTATATGTTACATATCCATAATAGTTAGCTAACTAATTTTTATGTGCTTACTTTAATCCATAGAGCTTATTTACACATTGGTCATAACTTGAAGTATTCTTATGTAAATAGTAAATAGTAGCCTATCTAAAGCTTATAGGTTGTCACATTTGGCTAAGCTCTATAAAGCTTAGCCATTGTGATATCAAGGAGTCAATACTACTAATCTATATAAATCACTATGTTATGGAGTATATGATAATTAATTTAAGATAACATATATTGTTAGTCATGAAACTATATTTAGCATGTAACAATGAAAGAGAATTACAAGTTCAAACATCACCAAGTAAAAGAATTGTTATTGTTTCAAAAGGTCAAGGAACATGCTCATAAACAATTGTTGGAAAAACTTTTGAAATAACCTCCTAGAACAAGGCAATGCAATAAGTTTCTAAATAACTATGAACTTGAAAATCTTATATTTTCTATATGATTTTGTTGTTTTCTTGTCTCAACCATACTCATTTCAAAATGCCTTTTCATTCCCCAATTCAAGTAAATTGGTTCCATATTTATTCACATAATTAAATATTTCTAATAACAAAAACACAAATGCTATTGAGTGTTTTCTATAGATTTTGAGAGCTAGAAAATTTGATTGAGATTTTATAAAATATCCAATTGTCACTAAAGATGGCCAATACGACAGAAAACAATGCAATGATTAGGGTGTGTTGCTAGTACATGATGCATCTTCAACAAAGTGTATATGAAGAATGAAGAAAAGATCTATCATAGCAAGTTGTACAAGAAATACAATGCAACAAAAGTAATTTTGATGGGTAGAAAAGACCAAGGACGAGTAAGGTACACAGACAAAAGCCCTAGGACATGACTAGTTGACAAATATGTCCTAGGTTGAGTGAAAACTAGGAGTTATCCTAACATTCATGGTCGAGAGAAACTTGGTTATGAGATTCTTTCGGAATTGTGAATAGTGAAACAATAAAATGGAAATTGGAGACCAATTTATCGTATTTTTTGGTCCTCACAATTCGATTGATTATTTCCTGGTCCTACCAAAGTGATTATTCTTCATTACTCAAAGCACACTCACAAGAATTAGTCCAAACCTTACCGACATGTCTGAAGGGTATGCTCATCATGATTAAAGACAAAAACTAGGCAGTAATGTCACTTAGAGTTGGCCCCAAAGATTTATAGGGCAAGGGGAGGGGCTCTTCTTTATCTAGCTTCCATGTCAATGAGGAAGCCAAGTCAGGCTGAAGTAGTGGGTGTAGTTTTTGATAACTGGAGTTGCAAGCTCAACAAATTCTACGAGGTGTTGCTAGAGCCAAAATATCGTTGAAGGAGAAATGCATTTGTCTATGAGATTATTTCTTAATTGTTAACAATGAAACCTTAAAATGGAAATGGGGCATAACAAAATTTACAACAAACATCTATTGTACTTTTAAATAGACGAGGAAAAGTCCAATTAGCAAAATAAGAATTTCACAAGCCACAAATAAAACAAAAAACAACAAAAATTGAATGAGTTAGCTTTCTAGATGAGACCTAATATTTGTAATCATAAATGTTGTTGACAATGAATGTAGAAAAATATCAACCAAACAATTGAAGCCCTAAAACTATGCTAAATGATGTTTGGACCACAAAAGCCATAGAAGCCACAAATTCTGCAACATTTCCCACTAGTTTTTGCAGCATTTCATTACAATAAAGACCAAATAAGCCATATAAATTATGGCAGCCACATAAGCCACATAAGTCACAAAAATTCAGGCAGTCATAGAAGTCAGAGGGAAACCCAAATCCACAAAAGATAAAAAGCCATAAAAATGCCACAGAAGCCCCTATGTCCAATTACCATGCATCTCCAAATCACTCCTGAAATAATCTCACAAAACCCTTTAACTAGTGAAGAAAAACCAAATTGTATCTCAAGCTAAGCCACAAAAGCCACATAAAATCCCCAAATCCAAGGAAGCGACAAAAAAGCCCACAAAATCCACATAAAAACCCATAGAAGCCCTTGTATTCAATATCCATGCATCTTCATAATCAATCCTAAAATAATCCTATATAACCCTTTAACAAACAGAAGCCCCCCATATTAGATCTCAACTTAACCCATAGAAGCCATAGAAGCCATAGACAAACCCCAAATCCACACAAGCCATAAAAAACCCCACGAGAACCACAAAAAAACTAACAGAAGCCACAAAAACCATATAAAAACTCACAGAAGCCTGTGTATCAATATACATGGGTATTTATAATCACTCTAGAAATAATCCCATAAAACACTTTAACCATTGGAAAACCCCCAAATTATATCTCAACTTAAGCTACAGAAACCACAAATTCTTGTGACCACAAAAGCCACAAAAAACCGCACAAAAGCAATAGAAAGACCCACAAAAACCATAGGAAAACCACAAAAGCATATGTATCCAATATCCATGGGTCTTCCTAATCACTCCTGAAATAATCCCATAAAACCCTTTAACCAATGGAAAACCCCTGAATTATATCTCAACCTAAGCCACAAAAGCCACAAATTCTAGCATGCACAAAGGCCAAATAAAAACCCCAAATTCATAGAAGACACAAAAAACCCAAAGAAGCCACAAAAAAACCCATAAAATCCTTTGTATCCAATATCCATCCATCTTTATAATCGCTCCTAAAATAATCCCATAAAACGCTTTAACCAGCGGGAAACCCTTAAATTACATATGAACATAAGCCACGTTAGCCACCAAATCCCCAAATTTTGGGAGCTACAAAAGCTACACACAAAACCCCAAATCCACAAAATGCATATACAAAACCCCAAATGCACAGAAGCCACACAAGACACACAAAACCCCACAAAAGCCACAAAAGAACCCCAAATCTCAAGCATCCCGTAGAACCCTTTAACCAATTGAAAACCCCTAAATTTTAGAGAAGCTAAGTTATCACAAAAGCTAGAAAAATGACGAAACAACAAACATAAGAACAATGGCATGAATATCGAGCAAATTGATGTGTTTACAAACATTGTTGAAGTTATGGCTAGTAGGATGAAGAATCCTACCAGAGAACAACGACAACATTGCCTCCAACCTCCAAACTCATGCTGAGGGGGCGAACCATTATGTCCAATATTAAGTCTAGGTGAAACAGAACAATGTTTCCTCTAATGCTAAACTAAATTGTAGAACAAGGTGCCACCAAAAAATCAAAAAAATTCTTTGCTCCCACACTCCCTCTTCATTCAAACAACACACCTTTGTAGCAACACAACATGCCATTACTCCAAAAAGAAAAACAAAGAAATTAGAAAATAGACACCATATACACCAGAAATGAACACCATATACACGAGAAGCTATGCTGCATCACGAACTAGTTTCAAGCCCGAAAAACTCTAAACCGCACAATGTTAAAAAAGTAGATAGAGAGCGATGAAGTAGAGGGATGGCAAAACATGATGGTCATGTGGAGTAGGGCTGATGTGACCAGCCAAGTGTCAGAAAAGGTCCGTGTAGGAGCCCTCACAACTACCAGCCTTCCTCCCCTACGGCTGTACATTTACTTTTGAAATCCTTGAATGAATTTACTAACAGTCTCACATGGTTCACCCAAATACGAAGTCAGATAATCCACGGAGTCAAACATACCTATTTTTCAAAGATTAAACGAGAACTTTTATTCCCGATTAAGAGATTATAAATGCGAGGGAATAATTGGACAAAATATGATGTGATGTTGACTACAAAATACAGAAGACGTTAATGGTTTGAAATCGCATGGAAAAAACAACTTTGACGTTAATTGTTTGAAATCGCATGGAAAAAACAAGAAGGTTGTTGAAAAGAATTAGGGTTATTATTATTTTATAATCCAGTTGATGTTAACTGTTAGACATGGCGTGGAAAATTTAGAAAGGTTGCTGTTGAAAAGAGGTAGTGTCAATGTTTTAGAATCCAGTTGTAATAGACATTACATGTGCTGCACTTCAAGTTCATGTCTTAAATCTGGGTGACAAAATTCTCATCATTTTCCCTGCTACAGTCAGGTAAATATTTCAATGTGTCGTACTACGCTTGTCAAAGATTTTCTCTTTTCACCTGTTCTGATTGTTTACATTGTATATGCATCGAAATGTAGCATTCACCGAAAACCAAACGAAGAAAAGACAAAATAAATGTACTGCCATAACAGAAACAACATATGCCTCTCCAAGTATTTGTTACAGGTGTATTTTGATATAGTTTCGCATAGTAATTCTATCTGATAGCACTTTCACGCTTTGTGAAACAATAAACTAGTTATTATGTAAAACAATTAACTTCCCTTCATCAATTAAATTCTAAAATATTTCCCAAAGCATAAGAAATCAATATTTTCTGGAAACACTAACTAATATTGTTAACTTAACATCACATTGGACCTGAACTTCTTTCCATGAAATATAATATTGATGGTCAAGTTCACAACTCATTTGAACACATTTTGGCTTGAGTCACTAAAACCTAATTAAGTTAACAGACATGATGGATGCTGACATGATATTTAAAATTGTAACGATGGCTCAACCACGGAGGGTACTCAACTTTTAAAAGCGACCTTTTTGTTATGCGTTATATGTCAGATCAGAGACTAATAAAAGTTTTCGTCGCGGAGTTATATACATTGGCCACTATTCCTAGTTTAGTGAAGCAAGGTCAACCTTGCAAAACCCAGAATCTTTCACCAATGTTATTATAAACATGCATCTCACCATTTAAAGCTATAACTTCATTTCATATAAAAATGTTTTTCACACGATATTTAAGTAATTCAACACAACACAAATTAATTCCTTAGTCGCCTTCTATTTATCACGCGTTTTATTCAATAGCCACCGTATTTTGTTTGAAGCTCTTGGCCAGATTGTTATCTGCATTTAATTGTAATTCAACCACGCCTCAACAATACAAAACTCAATTATAGAAAAATATACACCAATCCATAAATCGAACCATATAATTTCTGAGATTCGACACAATACATATGCACACAAAATCACTGAACTAATTAATTAAGAAATAAAATATTTACAAGAGAAATCATGACCTATTCATGGCTTCTCATTCTTCATCCTCACTCTCACTCCCTCTCTCTGATTTTTTCCACAAAAGCTTCATGCATGCTTTAAATCTACTTTATCCTTTTTAAATCTATTTTTCTGCTTTAAATGAGGCTTTTCTTTTGTTCTTATCCTCTGGTCCACGTTTGCTTGCTTTGTTGTTGGTTGCTCCCGCATCAGACTCCCGAGGCACAAAAATTTATGACCTCCTCGTCATATGCTTCTCGTGGTCTTTAGCAATTTTATCCAGTGTATTCCTTCACTATAACTCTGTGAGCTGCAACCCACCTCTGCAGTAACAGCCTCCTCTGTTACACGATACCTCACCAGGCCCTCCGCACTCGGTCTTTTGGCATCCTCTAGGTTGCTGCAAATCTTCTCACCTTCCGCTGCGGCTACCTACACAAAATATAAAGACCATACCTATTTATACTTTATTAAGAACTGTACCTCCTTCCGCAGAATCTTTTACTACTCTGATACCAAACTGATGCAAGGTCAACCCTGCAAAACGCAGAATCTTTCACCAATGTGCTTATAAACATGCATCTCAACATTTAACGCTATAACTTCACTTCATATAAAAATGTTTTTCAGGCGATATCTCTGTAATTCAACACAACACAAATTAATTCCTTAGTCGCCTTCTATTTACCACGCATTTTATTCAATAACCACCATATTTCGTTTGGAGCTCTTGGCCAGATTGTTATCTGCATTTAACTGTAATTCAACCACGCCTCAACAATACAAAACTCAATTATAGAAAAATATACACCAATCCATAAATCGAACCATATAATTTCTGAGATTCTACACAATACATATGCACACAAAATCACTGAACTAATTAATTAAGAAATAAAATATTTACAAGAGAAATCATGGCCTATTCATGGCTTCTCATTCTTCATCCTCACTCTCACTCCCTCTCTCTGTTTTTTTCCACAAAAGCTTCATGCATGCTTTAAATCTGCTTTATCCTTTTTAAATCTATTTTTCTACTTTAAATGAGGCTTTTCTTTTGTTCTTATCCTCTGGTCCACGTTTTCTTTCTTTGTTGCTGGTTGCTCCCGCATCATTTAGTAAAACTCAAAAGATGGTTCTCTTAGTTGTATACTCAATATGTTCCCATTGATAAAATCATGGCTCCCTATTGCCTCCTGGATGATGCCTCTGTGTGCTTGGCCTGATATTTTATCAATGGCTCCCTATAGACTCTTGGATGATGCCTATGATTTTTTTAGAAATTTTTGTAAGAGATTTCAGCTAATGTAGCTATAACTTTCTTTTAATTTATACATTTAATTAGGTGAAAATTTTATAAACATAAATGAAATTACTACAAATCTATTTCACACACCAAAACTTTAGAAATTAAAATTAGTAATAAAACTTAAAATTAGTAATAAAACTTTCATATTATTGGTATCTTCCTTACCTTTTATAAGTAACCCCTCCCTAACTAACTTTGATGTTTGATACGTTTTATGAGTGACCCCTCGAGAACTTTGATGTTTGTAACAATTTTATAGTATAATATAAGAAATAATACCTTTTAATAGAATTAATATATAGGTAAACTAATAATGAAAATTAAGTTTAGCTTCAAAACAAGTTAGGCTACGTAGCAGCAAGTCCCTGCTGGCAGTTAAAACAGAACTTTGCTCAGCTAAGCCCTACCTTTTATCAGAATACATGTCCCAATGTTATCAATATAGTGGGCCTCACGTGAGGCTCTAAGCAGTGAGCATGATCTTTGACGATGGGTCAGCTGAATCAGTAGGGTAAGCTCGGTTAGTTGGCACGGGACCTATCGTTTGCACTTTGACATACGTGGGTCCCTATCTTCCCATTTGAACATAGGTGGGTTCCTTATATGCAGTTTTTACATGAATGTCAGGTTTTTTCTGCATTGGAGGTGTCAAGCAACTCAAAATCCAGTTGTTAGTGCTCTCCTCCTTCAGTTAGAAGCTAGTCTTTGACCAAAGCTCGTCATTTCACTACCAACGGCGCAGGCTCTTAGAACCTATTGGACATGGCATAAGCAACAGGTCGCAGATCCTCTTTTTCTTTTATGCCTCAAGGAAGTCGAAGGTTCGAGCATGTAAGAACGATTCCCATCGTTGTTGTTTTAAATCAATTTCTGCTTCGAGAGGCACAAAATTTTGCTAAATTTGGGATTTTCCTTGCTCTCCGCTTCAATTTCTCTTGTAATTTTTTGTTTTCTCTGGATTTTGGGACTTCATGATATCTCTAAATTAAAGTTCTAAAATTCAACATTGCAGTAGCACGCAACCACTATTTGTGCGGAGGAAATGACCTTCTTTCAGTGTTGGTCTGTAGGACATGAGTCAGCGACCTCCTTCGCAAGAGCGATTTGAAACTCGTGTTTGTGTTGTTGCTACTATCTGCTATGTATTGTTCAGGTGAGTACAATACTTTAGCATTTTCCAGCCATGTATTCCAGCTATTCTATGGGTTTATTACATAACAGCATCGTTGTACTTCTTTTAATAGGTAGATATAAAAAACTTCTTTTTTTCATGGTGGTTATCATATAACTTCTGCAACTACACTGTTGTTTTTATAACACTTTATGTTTTTTAGTGGTCGTTTGTAATCCGCATTGCAGAACAACTCCAGATGTTGTTAGTGATGAGAAACAGGGAATTGGGGTTTGGTGTTAGCCTTGCAGTAATGAATACCTAATATTACTTTTAGTCCTCTTTTGAAGGACGGCAGCAAACTAAGGAGGCTACGCAAGGGGCAACAAATTTAGATCTTGAGTTCTCAGAGGCCTTATAAAACTTTATTGCGAGTTACAGGAGGGCTGAAAGTGGAGCACTTCTTGAATGGTGTTGGATGTTGCAATAAGTATTTCTAGTTTACTATTTAATTTACTTATGTCTGTGAATCTGTAACTTACATTAAGCTTAAAAAGAGTTGGATGTATTGCTTTGTCTATTCATATGTGACAGATTGGAGAGCTGAAGAAATTAGTAGAAGAAGGGAAAATAAAATACATCGGATTTTCTAAGGCCTCTGCATCGACAATTAGAAGGGTTCATGATGTTCATCCTATAACATCAGTTCAGATAGAGTGGTCTTTGTGGACTAGGGATGTAGAAGAGGAAATTATTCCCACTTGCAGGTATGGTCAGGAGTGGTCAGGTTAAGATTTGCCATATTGTTACAGCATTGTAATATGAATCACTAACTAAGATATTAAAATTCTAATTGCAGGGAACTTGGTATTGGAATTGTGCCATACAGCCCTCTCGGGCGGGGTTTCTTTACTTCTGGAGCAAAGTCAGTTGAAAATTTAACCAATGATGACTTTAGAAAGGTATACTTATTCTTATGTATATTTTAAATTTAGTATTTAAAAAACATATTAATAATTAGGAAAAACTATATTGTTCCACTCTGCTATGGCCACTAACACAGTTCTCCATGCATTTTAACATGCTAACCAAATTCAGCACATTTATATGCCATAAATCAATAAAAAAGATGTAACACATTCCACCGATAGCAAAGCACCCAACTATTACGCATTATTTTCTGTAGGCAAACTCATAAATCTTACGCATTTAATATGCATTGACATTATGATTTTCTCCATGGTACATTTATACAATCAAAATAACATATCTGCCATATCTCACTTTTGCAAATAGGAATATACGCAGTGACTTTTGATATAGCCACTTGTTAGTCTACCATTCCTTCAATATCTGCAACACAAAGGCCACGTATCTCTCATGCTGAACACGAACCTGCATGCATACCAAATGCCTTATTCTAGCATAAAGAAATCATTTTGTAGTGGGCGGTGGAACAAAGGTTAGCTGGTTTGAGTCCTTGTACTCATCTGCCACTGTTTGTGCGGAGGAAATGACCTTCTTTCAGTGTTGGTCTGCAGGACATGAGTCAGCAACCTCCTTCGCAAGAGCGATTTGAAACTCTTGTTTGTGTTGTTGCTACTATCTGCTATGTATTGTTCAGGTGACTACAATACTTGAGTGTTTTCCAGTCATGTATTCCAGCTAGTCTATGGGTGTATTACATAACAACATCGTTGTACTTCTTTTAATAGGTAGATATAGAAAGCTTCTTGTTTTCATGGCAGTTATCATATAACTTCTGCAACTACACTGTTGTTTTTATAACACTTCATGTTTTTTAGTGGCCGTTTGTAATCCACATTGCAGAACAACTCCAGATGTTGTTAGTGATGAGAAACAGGGAATTGGGGTTTGGTGTTAGCATTGCAGTAGATGAAAGCCTAATATTACTTTTAGTCCTCTTTTGAAGGGCGGCAGCAAACTAAGGAGGCTACGCAAGGGGCAGCAAATTTAGATCTTGAGTTCTCAGAGCCCTTTTAAAACTTTATTGCCAGTTACAGGAGGTCTAAAAGTGGAGAACTGCGTGTTGGAGTTAGGCGTGCTATGTGTCAGCAGACTAACATGCCATCATCGGTTTTATCTAGTCACAGCTAGGTATGCTGTCCAGGTATGCTGTCTGAAAATTGGATGTGATTCTATTTTATTACCGCAGTTGTCATCTTTGGGCACTTGCTAACAAGGGTGAATGGAGTATTAATCTCTTTAAATTCCATTCATAGTTCAGAGGTATAATTATTCTGGAGATTTTTTAAACAATTCGGGGAAAATTGATTTACAAGTGTGATTGCTTCTTACCTACAGATTAAGAAGGGGTACTTACATATTAAGAAAAGGAAAGAGTGAGGCAGTTTACTTTGACAGGCATAAGCTGCTCGACTTTAACAGACATAAGCTTCTTGATGACCTTGACTGCTCGGTTCTCGCAGAGGACCTTGACAGGGATTGACAGGGATCTAGTTCCGGCTGGAGGCAACCAGTTTGGCCTGGCATAGTCTACAAAAATCAGAAAATTGCGAGTAGCATTAACAATGGTACGAAGAGGTATGAAGACAGAGACTTGGGATTCTCATGCAGACACCGAATCAACATGCAGACACTGAACCCTGGAACATGCAGTAACCAATGGCAACAAGTGGCAACTTCAGCTACTTATAAACTAGTTCTAGTTCAGTGATATACTTTAACATTAAATGTTAGCAAATTAATGCTAAGGAAAAGAGAGCATTAGTTCTTGAAGGTGTCAAGTTGGTCTAACTACTTGTACTTCTCCCAACTTTTTCCTAAGTTTTGAGCCTGTATACTTCGGTTTGAGGCCAAATAAGAAGGAGATTGCATTGATTGGTTAAAAGCATAAAATATTGTATTGGTTTTTTTTTAAGAATTTGAGGAAAACCTGTGACCAGTTTTGAAACCAACGTTTCGGACTAACTTGGTGAGTCCATCATCAGGGCAATGAGATAGTATTTGAGAAGAGAGAATGAATTTCAGAAATTCATTCTCTCTTCTCAAATACTATCTCATTGCCCTGATGATGGACTCACCAAGTTAGTCCGAAACGTTGGTTTCAAAACTGGTCACAGGTTTTCCTCAAATTCTTAAAAAAAATCAAGCAACCTGTATGGACTCCCTCTTCAATATTGTATTGGTTGATGTGTGCTTTCCAGAAACTTTGCTTTAAGCTCAAACACATTTATCGATTATTGTGTCAAACTAATGCTATCGAGCAAAATCGATTACTATAATCTCTGCCAGCCTGAAGGGGCAAGGACTAATAAGTAAATTTACAACACTTGAAAAATGTTGTTATTAGAACAAACGTTATAGTTGTTATAGACGGTCAAGTCAAAGGAAAAGAGGCTAGTTTTGGTTGTAGTTTATAACATCGAATTTATTTGTGCTTTGAGTTTAATATGTAGTTTGATGGATGTCCTGATAACAAAACAACACAGTATTCATATGTGATTAGTGTATAGGCTAAGTTAATTGTATGGTTTATAGGAGTATGCTTTGTGGCTATTATAGATGATCAAACTGGAATTATATTGATTTGATATTTTAATTTATAATGCTTTTCAGCTTTTGTTATATAATTGAGGAGATAGCTTAGAATAAAAGTTCTTATAATTATCAATCTGTGCTTTACAATAATTTATATTTATAATATTTATGTTTAAAAATTATGATTTTTTAT
>APFE031359643.1:1605-20662 GCA_000404065.3 Pinus taeda | reverse complement strand
ATATCTATATTACAAAGTCGGTTGTTGTATTAATGTGTGAAAGAAAGAAGGGAGCTTGAACTCCTGAAGTACATTAAGTGCGGAGGATAGCCAGGATCGGTGGCGTGACAAAACAAAGTTTTCTCCTTGATTGTGCTTGTTCCGACTTTGAGAAATTCTTGACTAAAATAGACTCTAACATATTGAAACAACAAAAACTGCCATTTGCATAACATATCTAATCTTTGTTAATATGGCTAATATGCCTAGCTGTGGATTCCTCCAGCTTTTCATCCCCGTCTATTTGCTTGACGCTTGAGGAGCTTGGGGCTGCGTTGTTGTGCTTGTCCATCATGTATTTCAGAATCTCTATTGACTCTTCCTCATGACTGCATCTATTAGACAGATTGTTGAATTGCTCATGAAGAGAAGAGACCCTGTGTAGGAACAAATCGGTTTCTGCTCGGTACTTGTCATTGATGATGCAGTTCTGGTTGTCGATTTTTGTATCTAAAATCCTCTTTTGATTGTCTAATATTTTCTGTTGGGCTCTGATTTCTTCCAGTTTAGCTTGAAGGTCCGAACAATGCAAGCAATCCTCACTACCTGCCATTGAAGAGGTAAGGGGGGAGAGGTTAAGAAGGCGAAGGGAGGGGTTAAGAAGGCGGAGTGAGGGGAGAAAGAGCAGCCCAAGGACAGAAACAATAGCACAAGTAGCAGGATTCCAACGCACAGGAAAAAAATGCCGAGGGGGGCCGGACAAAGTGGAATGTAGGAAGAGGGACAATGGGAAATAAAGGAGGGAGGGGAAATATAAAGGGAGATAGGAGGGATGAGGACCATTCACAAGTAATGAGAGGGAGTGGGTAGATCAGATGACTATCCAGAAAAGCCCGATAGTCTAGAATGATAAAATAGAAACCGGAGAGATTACTGAGTATATGCAAAGTTTTGAAGAGATCATATCTTTGCCAAATCCCTATGCGGATAGTGATCTTGTTGTGAATTTGGAGAATCTGAATCCACTCCTTTCTGTTGGTACTATTCGATTTGATGCAAGGTGGGATGATTTGGATCATGGCAAAGGCTGTTGAATCTCCTCAACATTACAACACAAGCTTCCTGTTGTCCTTTGACAAGCCTTGTTGGCATGTCTATCAGCTTGCTGATTAAGATTATGAAGAATGTGGTGATACTGTAGGTTATCCATTGCCTGGTGCAAGAGATGACATCTCCTAATGACCTGCTGAAGTAGAACATTGGGCGACTCTTTCTGATGAACCATAAGGTTAATGACATCCGAAGAATCTCCAAAGATCCTTGCTGTTCTTATTCCCAATCTGCTTAGCTGAGTTAGCCCCTTGTAAAGGGCTAACGCTTCCGCACTATTATTCGATATATTCCCTAAACCCCATTCATAGTATAGCATGCATTCCCCTTTATCATTAAGGATCAATCCCCCTCCTCCAGTGATTCCTGGGTTTGACTTAGATGCCTCGTCAAAGAAAAGACAGTAGCTATTGCTTTTTTGTAACTAGTTTACAAACTCCTCTTTTAGCTTGATTTTCCAAGAGTGAGTTGTTGGATGCTGTTATTTTTGTCCAAAATGTAACTGATGAAACTACTTTCTTCAACACTATACATTTCCGCGTCTATGTTGCTTTGGGTTTTGACAGAGATAGTCTCAAAGGAGAGGTTCTTGGCCTTATTACAAATAATTCTTGCCGTTGAGCTCTTGTTCTTGACGATTTTCTAGTTTCTTGCTAGCCAAATAAACCATGGCATGGTATAGGGGAGAGTATTCCATACTCTCTTCACTAAATTGTTCCTCTTATTTTTCCAAGGGCGACTCTTTTTCTAGATGTGGATCACTTCCCCTGTAGAGTGTTGAGAATTCCAAGGTAAATTGTCAGTGAGGGACAATTTTTTCCAACAATCAACAACAAAGGGACCATCGACAAAAATATGATGTGTAGTTTCTTTAGCATTGTAGCAGTTGGGGCAACGAGATGGGCCGTTGATACCCCTCTTTTGCAAATTCTCTGCTATTAAATTTTTTTCTTTTAGAAGGACCCATATAAAAAATTTGATCTTTGGAAGGGCCTCTGACTTCCAGACCATTTTCCAATGATTCGATAAAGTCATGGGGAAAGTGTTGGTGCAGATGTACTGGTGGCATGCTTGGACAGAGTAATTCGATCCAGTTAAATCCCAACGAAATCCATCCATCTCATTCTTTTTTATGGGAGCTTTACTATGAAGGAGAGATTGGAGAGAGAGCAGACTAGAATTTAGATCACTAGGGATAACAGGAAAGGACCACCCAAGCTAGATATGAGACTATGGATCCCAACAAGAAATTTGGTATAGATAATGGATACCCCTGTTGCCTAAAAAATTTAGAATAGGGATAGCTTCTTTGTGCCTATTTATTGGCTGTCGTCCCAAGATTTTATCAGCCCCAATTTTAATACTAGCTCCTCCCCTAGGGACTTTGGATGTATTTTGAGTCATGAATGGAATAGCTTTTCTACATAATTGCCAGATTTTTGAAGATTCCCTATTGGGAATATCAGATTCAAGTAACTTCTGTCTGGGGAAGTTCAAATACTTGGCTTCCAGGACCCTTTTCCACCATGTAGAGGGTCCAGTTATGAGCCTCCAAGCAATCTTCCCACCAAAGCCTAGATTTAAGAATTTTGGGTACCTAATACCGAGACCTCCTGTGTCCTGAGATTGGATAACCTGTTTTCAATTGACTAGATTGAATTTATTTTTGTCGTTCTTCCCTCCTTGCTATAAGAAATGTCAGAGAATAGGTTCCATTTTGTCATGAAAGGTAGCAGGGGCTTGGTATAGAGAAAAACGATAGAGGGGAAGAGAAGAAATACCTGATTTAAGGAGAATGATGTGGCCTGCTAGGTTGAGCCACAGCGATCCCCATTGCTGCACTTTCCACTTCACATTGTCAATGATACTATCCCAAGTTCCAGACTTCAGAGGTCCTAGGCTCACTGGCATGCCTAGGTAAGAGAAGTGGGTCCAATCCAAATTGTAGGGGACACCAAAAATATTTGAAATATTGCGAATGACCTGATTTGAGGTATTGCATCCATATATACAGCTTTTTAGCTGATTGACCAAACCTCCAGAGTACCCCATAAATTGATCAAGAAGATTCTTGAACCTCCTTGCTATTGTAGTGGAGGCTCCTCCAATTAGCAAGGTATCATCAGCGAACTGTGGGTGGTTGATGTTCTTGGTTCCATTCCCGAATTTGATTCCAATGATGAGACCCACTCTTCTGTTGTAATCCAAAGCTTGACTGAAGGATTCCGCCATAAGGATAAAGAGATAGGGAGAAAGGGGGCAACCCTGTCAAAGACCCTGGGAGGATTGAAAGGCTTCACCTGGTCTTCTGTTAATCAAAGGGGAAATCGAGGGTCCAGAGATGCAAGTAGTGATAAGAGTAATGAAGGGCGACTCAAATCCCATCTTTTTTAGAATAGCTATAAGGAAGGAATGCCTGACTCTATCAAATGCATTGGCGAGGTCAAGTTTGAGGATAAATCCTTTCTCCTTTCTGGAGAGGCTCGAATGAATGGCTTCTTGCACAACAAGAATAGAATTAGTAATTTGCCTGTTGGGCAAGAAGCCTCCTTGTTTTTCAGAGATCAAGGAGGGGAGGAGGGGTTTGAGGTGAGATGCTAAGATTTTGGTGAAAATTTTATAGGAGGAGTTGGAGAGGGAAATGGGTCTAAATCAAGAGAAGGAAGTGGGCCAATTTTCTTTAGGGATGAGAGGGAGAGAGCTGGCATTGGTGTAACCTCCTATTTTACCCTTTCTTTGGATCCATATGAGCATCTTCATAAGATCCTTTTTTATTAAACCCCAGAATGCCCTCTAGAAACAAATGGGGAATCCATCAGGCCCAGGAGCCTTATCAGGATTTAGAGTCCAAATCACTCTTTTGATTGCCTCCTCTTCAATATCCTTATTCAAGTTGTCATTCATCTCCTTAGTGATTCCTTTAGGCAAGTGTTGAAGCAGATTGGCATAATCCTCTTCTCCTTTCGTTTCAGTTAAAAGGTCTTTGTAATGCTCAGAGGCAGCTTTTCTAATGGCCTCTTGGGTGTTATGCAGATTGCCTTCATTATCCAAGATTGAGCTTATGTTGTTCCTGAGCTTTCGAGTAGTAGCCCGTTTATGGAAAAAGTTTGTATTTTTATCACCTCCTTGAAGCCAGAGTTGCCTAGACTTTAAACGCCATTTGAGTTCTTCCTCCCTGTTTATGTGGCTCAGCTGTGAATAGAGGGCACTTCCTTGCTCCATATTTTGCTGACAAAGGCCATTTTCTTCTATCCTTCATTGAACGCTCTCTAATTAAATCTTGATTTTTTTTTGGTCTCCTCAGGTTCCTTATAGTTAGCTTTTTCCCATTCTTTAATAGCCTATTTGGTTCTTCTTTGTTTAGTTTCCCAAATAAAGCCCGGTGAGCCTTCTACGTGTTGATTCCAAGACCCCTGAACTATTTCTCTAACTGCTGGGATCCAATTCCAGAGGGGACTGTATTTAAATGGTATGGGCCCGAGAGGGCAATGAGTTTCCAGGGTGAGGGCTATAGGATAATGATTAGAGGCTGAGGTGGAAAGAACGCTAGTATAACCTACTGAGAAGGAGGAAAGTAATGAAATATTGATTAAAAACCTGTCGAGCCTTTCCATTATATTGCTAATGACAAGCCTGCAATTGCTCCAAGTGTACCTGCGGTTTTTAGGTACAACATCCACTAATTCATAATCTTGAATGATAGTCTCCAGTCGACCTCTAAAGGGGTCTGGAGTGAAACATCCTCCTCGTTTTTCATTTGCATGTAAGGCAAGATTGAAGTCACCTACCACTATGATATTTAAGTTTAATTCCCCATCAATGCTAGACTTAAGATCATCCCAGCGATTTTCCTTTTCTCTGTAATGGTTGGGGGCATAAACATTATAGATGATTACTGTATGATTGTCTATCTTACTGTCCAGAGCAGTTCTGATCCAATTTTGATGAAGGTTTACTGAAGTGCAGTTCCATTTACTATGATCCCAGATGGTGGCTATTCCTCTAGAAGCTCGTCTTGAATCACTGGAGCATCCATTGTATTTTTTCTGCTGGTCTGTTATTCTTCTCATTTCTTGCTGGTCTTGTTTTGTCTCTTGAATCAATAAGATATCCGGCTTTTCACTATGTATTAAATCTCTGAGGGCTGTGGCTTTGGAGGGGTGCCCTAAACCCCTACTATTCCGAGACAGAATTTTAATCATTGGGTATTTGGCATGCGGAGAGGTGCTCACCTCTCTTGATCTCTATGATTTGTCTCTTTCTCTTGATGCTCTAGAATGAAGGATTCTATTGGAGTTTGTGTTCCCATGGCTATGTCTTTCTGAGCATTCTCGTCCCTATGCCGCTTGGCTGATTTTCTACTAGGTCCAGGTTTCTTATAAGTGTCGCTGGAAGATCCATGATCTTTAGAGGAGCTTCTAGTTATCCTGGAAATAGAGGGATCAATGGAGACCTGCGATGAGATGAACAAGGAGGGGGGAGGGTCGAAGGGCTCGGATATGTCCAAGGGGGGAAAGGAGGGGTCCTCGGAAGGAGGATCAAGGGAAGAAAGGACTAGAAAGGGATTAGAAGAGTGGGGGAGGGGCGGATTAGGAAGGGGGAGGGCAAATAGAGAAGGGGAGGAGGAAGAGGGACGCGCAGCCAAGGGAGCAGGAGGATCAGATTCCAAGGGAGGCTTGGAAGGAGGGGAAAACTTCTTCTTTTTGACTGAGTCCTAATGGCCTTCTTGTTCGCCACTCTCTGCATCAACAAGATTAGAACATCTATTGGCAAAGTGTCTGTATTCATGACATACCTTACATTTAAATGGTATCTGCTCGTAGTCTATCTGTTGGATATGACTCCATTTGTCCACTTTCAGTTTTATTGCTTCAGGAAGTCCTTTGCCAAGATCCACTTCGACAAAGATCCTTGCGTAAGCCTGCATGTTGTCTTTCGGTTCTCTACGATCAATGTATTTGCCAACAACATTCTCGATGGCTCGAACAGACTCATCTCCCCAGCAGTGGAGGGGGAGATGAAGGAGGTGGACTTGAACTGAAACAACACTGGGGACGTCCAGTTCAGGGACAAAGTCAGGGGTCTATTTGTTGAGGTAGAGGCCCCTGGAGTCCATGAAATAGGGCCCATTTCTGAAAATTAAATCCTTATCCTCTTTGGATTCAAAGTGGAATGTGTAATACCCTTTCCCACAAAACCTAATGGATATTTTCCCTTGAATCTTGGCAAACCAATTTCTTTCAATCTATCTTTGAACTGTTCTAGGGGAAGGCCGAAGGCCTGTAAATTTCCCAATGAGACCCTTTTCAACAAGAGACAAAGCCGCCATGCGAGGCAATACCTGAGGTAATTGAACTTCCTGAAGTCCATCCATTTTCTTAACAAATCTTGAGAGTGTAGGTCTGGGGCATTGTGGAGGAAGGGATTTCACTAAATTTGAAAATGGTCTTTGAGGGTCGACTCCCTCTAGAGGAGAATCCAAGGGGCCCATGACAAGAGGCCAAGGCTCAGGCGGCCGTGGAGCTGGAGTGAAGGTGCAGTCTCAGAGAGCGTGCGCGCGGGCCAGAGCTCCGAGCTAGGGCGTTGGATCATCAATAATAATATATATTGTTATTTGTATTATCTTAGTGATAATAGATTTGATATAATATTAATATTAAGGGAACTCTATTTGAATGGTTCATGAGGCACAATACTTGTTAAAGTTTTGCAATTGGGGTAGCAAACTAAGTGGGATTAATTGTGGGGAGTTTTGCATGCTTGAGCCACAAGCTATCTAGGATGGGTCACCTCCGTGGGATTCCTAGTTACACGTGAAAGCCCCGAAAGTGATGATTGACGTTGTGTGATTCATTTCATTAGTTTCAATCCCACTTCTTCACCCTTGTGAGCATCACCCGATGGAATGAGTGCTAAATGGACTATTCAAAAATCATGAGAAATTAGTTAGTTACGACTACCTCTGATGAAAATGATCATAAATGAATGACTTACTTCATGCAGTTGAATCCCAAAAAATGATATCTAATATCTAATATTATTATTATTTTAATAATAATATTATATTCTATATATAATAATTATATATATTACTAATAACTATATTATTAAAATTTTAATTTTAGTATTAATTATTAATTTACCACAAATATTAATGTAATAATATTAACTTCATATATTACACGCAATAACATAACTGAAGAAGATGGAATTTCTTAGATATACTTTGTTGTACCATATAATCACTCCTAAAATTTAAAAAATGCTCTCACATTGACATGGTCTAAATGTGGTTAACGAATAGATGCAAAATAAATTTAACCAAATAGAAATAAATTTAGAATTAGAATAAGAATTTAATTTTTTTAAAAAATTATATCGATAATTGTAATTTTAAGATAATTTGATAAATAGTGAATGCAACTAGAACCCTTAAATAAAGCACTTCTTTAAAATACATTAAAATCCACTGAATTGAAGTGAAATAAATGCACACTGCTTTTCTAAATTTCCCAATAAAATTTATGAAACAAAGACAAACCTTAAATGTGGGCAGGTTTTATATTTGATGCCATGATCGGTAACTATGGCTCTGTGCTATCTCTTATGAGTGTACCATCATTAAAAGAGTTGTCATCATTAGCTCAAGTTCCAATGGGTCATTTTACACCTTGTTTGTGCTTCAATTGTGCTCAGGTAAGCTTCAGTTCCTTCTCTCACGGTTTTTGTTTCTCAGCAAGAAAAATGAATTTGGAAATAGTGAGAGAGGGTTTTGTCCAAAATAGGCCGAGGAAGAAAAAGCTCCTTCACTTTTTACATAGGTGTCATGGTTTTAGAGAAATGTCAAAAATACAGTCGCTACAAAAGAATTGCTGCACCTCTGGAGTGACTTTGGTAAAATCATTTTTTTCCTAGATGGAATCACTAAATGACTTGCTTGATGAGTCAAATGGTAAGTAGAATCAAATAGGTTTCCAATGAGGTATCATGAATTCAATTTTGAGTTGAGGAAGACCTACAAAAGTTGACTGCAACAACACTTTCCATTTGGGCAACTTCATTCTACACATTTTTGACCAGTCTTGGGAAATTTGACTTTTGACAGGGAAAATGAACTCCAAATTGAAAACTTCAAGATGCTCTAGAAAGCAGCCTCGACAAGATTTTGAACAAGCTATCACATGCCCAATTTGGACATCAGAAAGGTTGTCAAAAGTGAGTTTGAAGTTGGCGCTACACACGAGAGGCCGATGCTATGCTTTTGACTAGGAGACTTTTTGGAGAAATGGTTTGCATATTTGGATTCAACATAATGAGAGCATAATTGCTGAAAGTTTTAGCAAATTTGGAGAAAAACTTGGTCACCTAAAGGTCAACAAACTATGAAAAAAAGACCTCCCTGACTCTTTTTGGACATATAGGAAGTAGCCTTGGGCAATTCCACGTTTGAATGGGCAAATGACCTCCAAATGAAAAAATTCTAGATGTTTCAGAAAGTAGACAGGAAGAACTTTCCAATGAGCTATCTTGGGCTCAATTTTGCTAAGGGAAAGACCTCCAAAATCAGCAGTGAAGTGGCGCTATGCACCTGGCCAGTGGTGCTATGCATAGAGCGAGTTTGCTCAAAAATCCAAATTTCGCCTAGTTTTCTATAGGTCGACTTTTTCTCTCATCTTGGATGAATTTATTATTGTAAATGATGTTATGCTATCTAAACGTAAAATTAAAATGACCTTAGAGGGTAGATTCATCATTTTGAGGTGGTTTGGGGGTCAATGAATCAGTTTCCATGCTTATAGAGGCAAGTTGTTTGACTGCCTATATTACAGTTATTAGTTGGGAAATGGTTGAAACTGCCCCTCTTCTCATGGATTTGACCCCTGAAGGTCAGGATGAGTGGTTTGGCTATCTATATTATGTATTTTCTTCCTCATTTGTAAATGTTTGACTTTCTTGGATGCTATGAGCTACATTGTACATCTCTACAGTGGTTTGGCAGGAAAATAAACCAAGATTTGGAGCTATTTTTGTGGAATTCTTGTGGTAATGTGTTTTTGCATCATTTATCCTTCTGTCATTATCTTTTCTCATGTGTAATGTGTGCTAAAATCTCATTCACTCTTCTAAACTAAATGAAATCAAGATAGATAGGTAGAATACGTTGGTAACAGTTCTCTGCCTTGGGAATACATTTAGTTTTTTATGTTTTCAGCTATTTGAAGGGGACTCGTGCTATTTACATGCCCTCCACAGCTCCTCACTAGTCTTAGACCTACCATCTGACTCAATTCTAAGTGTCAAAACATTTATCTACCTCACCCCACAGAACACCCAACAACCTGACTTCATTTCTGAGACCCAAGCTGCCTGCTCCATCTGATCCAGCAACAAAACCATCAAAATCAACCAAAAATTCCTAGAGCTACTATACCTAGCCTAAATTCCATATTTGATTTAGTCATATCAACTAATATTAACAAGGAGAGAGCCATCTCCTAACCTAATAGGGCTAGCTACGAGGTTAAGCTTGGTTTGTTGTTATCCTAGGATCGCCTCCTTTCAGCTTGAGGTCAAACTAGGCTCTAACATAGTGGCGACCATACTGGGGAACATAGTTTTATGTTTCTCAGCAAAATGTATCAAGTTTAGATCTGATTGTTAATGGTGGACAACAATTAGACACCGAAATATTGAAATCATTGACCTAGTGACTCCAGTGTCGAAGAATCCCAAGGTTCAAAACTCTTATGGCGACTCTACTCTTTAAGAACCAATAGCCTGAAGAATTTTTTGGTGAATTCATTATTATGAAATTGGATTCACTAGATTGAAGGTATGCTCCCATGAGCCAAGATCACATTCCAGGTTTCCCAAATAAAATTCCTAAGGTGGATTGGCAAAGGAATTTTCCTATGTTTAAAGATGATGATATGAATGATGTTGCTTTACATCTGGTAAGATTTCACATGCATATTCGCATGTCAAATGTTGATTTTCCTGAAGACTACTTGATGAAGATATCCATGGCCACTCTGGAAGGTGAAGCTCGATCTTGGTATGAAAGTTTGCTTCCTACTTGTATTTAATGTTTGAAGGATTTTCATACCATGTTCTTTGAAAGGTATAAAGAATCTTATCCATCCTTGATATTAGTTCAGAACTGTTGTAGACATGCTTATAGTTTTATTGAAAATCTTGAGAAAGTTTATGAAGATGATGACTTCATGGACGATGATATCATGGAAGCCTTGTATGAAAATCCATTTCAGCAGCATAAAGAGAGCTTAGTAGATACTTATCAAGATGTGCAGGAAAATTTGTAGCATGATCAAGATCTTAGTACAATGGAAAATGATGAAGCAGAAGATCTTATTTCATATCTGCTCATAGCAGAAGACAATATGCAGGGAAATCAAGTTTCAATTTCAGATTGTAATAACATCAAGTTGGCTATTTTATATCTAGATTCAGATCATGATGATGAAGAGTACCTTGTTTTGAATCCCATGAAGGAGAGCTCTGTTGTTGAGATCATCTAGAAAGAAGAAGACAAAGTTATTGACCCATGTGTTCCCATTTCATTAGAACAAATCCTTCATGAGGAGGTAATCCGGTCCTTTTATAAAAAAACAAGGTGAGATCTTTGTTCAAGTTAGTGAAAAATCTTATTTGGATAACTTAGTGGTAAATGATAGAAGTGTTAGTTTTGAGATTCAAGAACTATCTGAAGTTTTCCCTTGTATGACTGATGAGTGAGATATGAAACATGAAAATTTTATTGCCATTTCATATGAAGATGATCATCCAAGTTTTTCATGTTTTGAAATGTTATTTCAAGAAGACAATAATTGTTTGTGCAAAAGAAAACAAAACCTATTATCTCCTTCATCTGAGATGAGATAGATCAACTCCTGAAAGGTCAGGTTACAACCCAAGCTAATGCAGGTTTGCAGTATTCACATCATCAAGAAGGTGTAAGTGAAGTTTCTTCTACTTTTGAAAGTGAGGACAGTCTTGAAATCATATTTATACATCAATTAACAAATATTGTTTTCCTTCATGAAAATGATAACGTTTTCATGTTTGATAATCTTGAAGACTGTTTTCTATTTAAGGAAGGCTTAGACTATGAAATTGAGCCTGAGAGAGAGAGTACGCCGGAATTTGAGTCAAAATTTCTCATGGTCAAGGAATTTATAGCCAACACTCAGATAGCAGAAGCTTATACTACTCGATGCCTTCCAATCAATCAGCAACCAACTGTTCTTTCAGATCAGAATGAAGGGAGTACTTGTATTTTTGTTGCTGGATCTCAAGACAAGCTAGTGCTTCAAGATTTTCAAGATCCTTTTGGCATTATTTTGCAAGCATTAGAAAAGATGAATGTTTCCTGGTTCATTAGCATAAGCCTTGGTTTCAGTTGTTATTGTGAGTTTCCTACATGTACGTTGTTCTACTTGCTCGAGGAAAGTGAGAGCATAATTTTATTAAGTAGCCATCTTCTAGAGTGGTTACATTGGAAGGCCCACTTCACATGATTGTACATATTTATTCAATAAGCAGGTGGTGGTCATTAGTATTTGAAGCCCTCAAATCTTGATGGTATGCTACCATTCAAAAGCTTGGTAAGTATGTTCCAGTTAAGTAAATCTTGAGTCATTTTTTCGGTCATTGTCATAATAGTTTCAGAGTTAGTTTGTGTCTTTGAGTCATCAGTATTCGGTCATCTATTTCAGATTGGTTTTTTTTTTTGACTCCATGCCCAATGGATAAGGCTACTTGGTCTACGGTGTTCCTGGCACCTGCAAGGAGCTACCATCCCTAATGGAGCCAATGTTAGCTCAGTCTTTGAAGTCTTCCACTAGTGATCAAACATGCTCTTACAAAGTGGTCTTAGGGTGTCAAAGTCAAATTTTGTCATTTCATTGAGTGTTCAAGTAAAATTTGATCACTGGGTATTAGGCTTAGGATTTGTTTTCACTCCTTCCAAATTCTTCCAAGTATTGGTCCATCTCACCATTGGATGCGTGTACCATAATTAAAAGAGTTGTCATCATTAGCTCATGTTCCAATCGGTCATTTTAAACTTTGTTTGTGCTTTAATTGTGCTCAGGTAAGGCTTAGTTCCCTCTCATAGGGTTTTTGTTTCTGAGCAAGAAAAAATGAGTTTGGAAAAAGTGAGAGAGTTTTTTGTCCACAATAGTCCAAGGAAGAAAAACCTCCTTCACTATTTACAAACATGTCATGGTTTTAGAGAAATGTCAAAAATATAGTCGCTACAAGAGAGTTGTTGCACCTCTGGAGTGACCTTGGAAAAATCAATTTTTATCCTATATGGAAAGACCAAATGACTTTCTTGATGAGTGAACTCATAGGTTGACACAAATATCTTTCCAAGGAGCTCTCATGAGCTCAATTTGGAGTTGAGGAAGACCTTCAAAAGTTGATTGCAACAGCACTCTGCATTTGGGCAGCCTCATTCTACACATTTTTGACCAGTATTGGGAGATTTGACTTTTGGTATGGAAAATGAAATCCAAATTGAAAAATTCAAGATTTTATGGAAGTTAAACTCAAAAATATTTCCAACGAGCTATCACATGCCCAATGTTGACATCGGGAAGGTTGTCAAAAGTTAGTTTGAAGTTCGCACTATGCACTAGAGGTCGACGCTACGCACTAGAGGCTGGAGCTACACTTTTGAATGAGAGATGTTTGGAGAAATGGTTTGAATATTTGGATTCAGCATGATGAGAGCATAAATCCCTAAAATTTTTAGTAATTTTGGAGCAAAACGTGGTTACCTAAAGGTCAAAAAACCATCCAAAAATGACCTCCCTGCCTCTTTTTGGACACACAGGAAGCAACCTTTGGAGACTCCACTTTTGAGGGGGAAAATAACATCCAAATGAAAAATGGCAAGATGTACCAAAAACTAGACAAGAATACCTCTCCAATGAGCTATCGTGGACTCAATTGGGCTAACGGTAAGGCCTCAAAAACAAATGTGAAGTGGTGTTATGCACCTAGCCAGTGGTGCTACGCATAGAGCCAGTGTGCTAAAAAATCCAAATTTCGTCTAGTTTTTCTATAATTTGACTTTTTCTCTCATATTAGATGAATTTATGATTGTAAATGATGCTATGCTATGTAAATTTAAATCTAAAATACCTTAGAGGTTAGATTCACCATTTTGAGGTGGTTTGGGGGTCAATGAATCAGTTTCCATGCTTATAGAGGCAAGTTGTTTGACTTCCTATATTCAAGTTCTTAGTTGGGAAATGGTTGAAACTACCCCACTTCTCATGGATTCGACCCCTGAAGCTTAGGATGAGTGGTTTGGTTGTCTATATTATGTATTTTCTTCCTCATTTGTAAAGGTTGGACTCCCTTGGATGCTCTGAGCTACATTGTACATCTCTATAAGAGTTTGGCATGGAAATAAATCAAGATTTGCAGCAATTTTTGTGGGATTCTTGTGGTAATGTGTGTTTGCGTTGTTTCTCTTTCTGTCATTAGTTTTTCTCATGTGTTATGTTTGCCAAAATCTCATTCATTCTTCTAAACTAAATGAAATCAAGATAGATAGGTAGAATACATTGGTAACAATGCTCTGCCTTGGGAATACATTTAGTTTTTTATGTTTTCAGCTATTTGAAGAGGACTCATGATCTTTGCATGCACTCCTTAGCTTCTCACTAGTCTTAGACCTACCATATCACTCAATTCCAATTGCCAAAACATTTACCTTCCTCACCCCATAGAACACCATACATCCTGACTTCATTTCCTGAACCCAAAGTGCTTGCTCCTTCTGGTCCAGCAACAAAACCATCAAAATCAACCAAAAAATCCTAGAGCTACTATACCTAGCCTAAAATCCATATTTGATTGAGTCATCTAAACTAAGATTGACAAGGGGAGAGCCCTCTCCTGACCTGGTAGGGCTAGCTACTAGGTTAAGCTTGGTTTGTGGTTATACTAGGATTGCCTCCCATCAGTGTGAGGTCAATCTAGGCTCTAACAAGTTGCTCCAATCACATAGGCATGGATATGGTTGGGGCTCTCTAGTGGCTGTCGCAACATGGGTATGGAAGCGACTCAAGTCTTTTTTAGCTAGTTTTGAGTCTGTGACCCCGGATTATGTGCCACCTTTTCAGGTCCAGAACATAGACTACTGCCCAAAACTCCATGAATTGTTCGGGAATGAAAATTAATATCAAGACAATTGATAATTCTCATGATTGGGTAATTATATGGACCTTAATTCACCTCCTAGCTTAGTCAAATCAACTATACTCACAATTTATTACATGTTTTGATTATATTTTGTTTAATGAGATGAGTCAAAGTGAGATAGCATGCCTAGTGGACTAATGTGCATTGAATGCAGGTTTGTGAGAGGAAATCAAGGAATTTGGGCAAGATTAAGGGTTGAAACTCGAATCACGCAAGGAAGAGAGAATATAGGAGGTAAATCCTCCTCATTTACTCCTGCCTCATTCGAATATTCCTCCATCAATCACACTAGCTCAGAGTACAAGCAACCAAGTCATGTAGATCAAAAGGCAGTTGAGAAAGTGACAGTCAAAGAGTTAGTTTATTTTGAGTTTGGGAGCCAAGCATCCCTAGATTTAAGGAATTCATTTGAGACTTCAGTTTTATAAATAAATAGGCCTATAGCCTCCTTAGGGTTCAAATTTTTGTTGTAAAATCACTAGTTATTTTTGATTTCCAAACTTATGGAAGACAATGCGATGTAATTTTTTGTTTTGATAATGAGAATGATCTTTTTCTTGATCTAGTATTGAGTGAACTCAGAGGGCTAGAGATCTTGGGTTAGGGCCCAACCCTAGTAGTAAAGGCTCTTCTTCTTGTATCTGTATGATTAGACTGATCTCATAGGTTCATTGTTAAATTGTCCTTAGAAGTATTCCATTGCAAGTGGTGTAGATTTGATTAGTTTTCTTATTAGTTTTCTTCCATTTGTGCTTTACTTCAGCAGTAGTTTAGAAGAGATAAAGGAACATAAAATGTTTTCAATAAGTTTTTTGGCCTAACCTCTTCCTTCAGAGATCATTATTTGAGGAAAGGACTACTATGCCACCCCAAAAACACAGAATTCTACTTTCTCATATAATTTAGAGTTTTCTATACCTAAGTCAGGATTTGATCAGTTTTCAAAAGTAGGATTTAGTTATCATTTCTTCCATCTTTAGTCCTACAGTATATCTCATCAATTATTCCATCTTATACTTCAAGTTTTCCTCATGCATGAAGTATACAACTAGCTCATTAATCTTTGTTTTCCTAGCTTATTGAAATTCTCCTTGTTTACATGATTTTTGGGAAAATATCAATGTTTGATGCACTGCAGGTGTTTCATTAGTAAAGAGATATCTCATATCCAACAAAATCCTTGAAACTTCATCCATCCATGATTATTCCTTACTTTCACTAAGACCCTCACCAATTTCATCATTTTACAAGGAAACTTCTCCAAGCACGTTGAGCAAATCCAACCATCTCCCAACCTTAGTTTTGAGTTTTTAGTGATCCTAGGAATGTTCTTGTTTCATTCCATCCAACAACCACCTTAACTAATACTTCCATCACCTTCAACACCTATCATTTTTCTCTCGATTGTATCTTGTAGAAATATAGGGAATCTTATAAGTTTTTAGGACACCATGTAGGTTTTCCTGTAGTGGCCTATTTTGACGCCGAATTGAGGGAAAATCCTTTAGGAAGCTAGATAAGGTCACCTAAGGGTCTCACAAACATTCCAACCATCCACCATCATTCCTAAGCTACCTGCCACATCACCAAAAGAGATTACCTTTCACACCTTTCCATTAAAAAAGACAAAATGAAAAACAAATTTATTTTCTCATTTGCATGCATGGTAGTAGCATGTTTGATGTTTTGAATTTACATGCTTAAGACAATAGAATTCCATACATGTTAACCTAGCATTCTTTCTGAAGCATAGTATCTTAGCAGTTAGTTAGAAAATGGTGTGATTTTAGCATTGGATTTCAGTCTGTTTCCTTATTGTAGTAGACAAGCTTTCTCTTAGAGTAGATTTCTCTTTCCCTCATAGGTAATCAAGTTTCTTTTGAATCCATAGAAGTCTAGCTTGAAAAACCCTAGTGGTCTCTCACCAGTTGAACAGTGACAAAGGGCAGAACGATCACTTTTACTTCTAGATACAGTGTTGTCATCAACAAGTTTGTATGAACCTGGTTTGATAAAGTAAAGCTGGTAGCCCCAAGAGTTGTAGCATTCTTGCTTCAATACTGGTGCTCATCACTTTTTGGCATCGTTGCCAACGAGGTGTCTGAGTAATATGTGATTATTGCTTTCTTTCTTCCATTTCTTGTTTCTCATATTCTACTATCAATTTCATTTATGTGAGAGTAATTTAGTTGTTTTATTTTCCATTCTGCATTCTTTGTTTTCCTTTCCATTCTACAGGTAAGATTTCATTCAAGTAGTTAGTTTTAATTTAGTTAGTTAATTTTTATTCCGTCTTCAATTTCAATTCTGCAATCACTTTCAAAGGTTGAAAAAAAAATCAAATCAAAACAAAAACATTTTTTTCATGCCTCGTAGGAATATGGGTAACTTGGGGAAATGTTTGCCAAATACCCCCATTGCTTCAAACATCCAACCTTCCCTCTTCTTCGGTGGCCATGAATTGGAGGGACCCTTAGGTGAGCAATGAGAAATATTTGAAGAACCTACAGGGGAAGACGAAGAAGAAGAACTCATTCCTACTGATCCAATGGCTGAAAGTAGAAATGATAGAGGGAATAGAGATAGAGTTTAGGGTGCCTTCCCAATTAGGGAAACTAATGGGGATACTAAGATGAAGAATATAAGTCCATATTTCGTTCCTCATTTCCATGGCCTAACCTCAGAAAACCCAATCACTTATTTTAATTTGTTGTCATATGTCGAACCTATGACTACACGAATGATGAGAAGAAGTTGAAACTATTCCCATCCACTCTCAAGGATGTAGCTTTGTGCTAGTTCATGGGTTTACCTAGGGATAACATCACAACTTTGGCTGAGATGTAGCAAGCCTTCAACAGAAAGTATTAAGACTATTGTAGGTCTAAAGACACTAAAGAAGAAATTTTTAGGATGACCTTAGAGCATGATGAATCCCTAGAATATTATGAAGAAAGATTCCAGCTTATCTACAAAAGGTCCAGGTTCACACTTGACCCTGAGTCACTTAAGCTAGTCCTTTTTAGAGGAGTAAGGGATGATCTTCTAGATACCATAAACTTGTTAGCAGGAGGGGACATCTACTAGTTACCCTATAAGGATATCAAGACTGTCTTTAGAAACCATTCTAGAGAAGCTAGGAAAAAGTGTGGGGGTAGTCAATAGATGGTGAGTCCATCCTCTTCTAATGCCTCCATCAAGGTTGAAATTGGAAACATGTTGGACAATTTCAAGAGTGAGATGATGCAAACCCTTGCCCTATAGATGAACACTATGCACATTAAGAGAAAACAAGAGGAAGCAGAAAGAGACTTAGCCATTTTCTTCCCTAGATGCACTAGGGGGCACCCTAGCAATGAATTTCCATTGAATTCAGTTCAAATCTACTCATTCTGTGAAAAAAACCACTCTAGAGACAAATTACCTTCTCTACCTGGACTATAAGTTGTATATTAAGGAGCTGAAGGGGTTACTAAACAACTTTGCTACATAAATAAAAGGAGACCCCATGGACCTAGGCCATACCAACAGGGTATGCAAGGCTCATCCCATGCATATTACAATCCCAACCAGACCACATCCATTCCCTGTTTGGGGGCCCTGCTCATCCTTCTTGGTCTACACATCCTCCTTGGTCCTTTGCACCTCGGTATCATTCCCAACCAACCAACCATTCATTTCAACCATATGCTCCACCACAACCTCAGTGGAATACACCTCCCCAGGGGTGGAGGCCCCCATACCTACTCAACCACAATTGTTACACTTTGCTCCACCTAAAAAACCCCAGATGTATGCCTAGTCAAATTCAAACCCGAACAATAGACAAATACAACCAATATACAGTGGAGATACATCCTATTCAACTTATGTTGTAGAAATTGAAGAAATCAACCTGACATCTAAGAGAGTACTCCCGGACAGCAAACCTCTACCTCCACCTAGGGAGGTTGAGGAGGAAAGAGAGGAAGGCATTCCTAAAGGAAATACACCACCCTTTCCTGAGAGATTAACCCAACCACTCCATCCTACCCCAGAAGAGACTGAACTTCTAGGAGAATTGAAAAATCTATGTCTCAAAATTCCACTTCTCCGAGCTATAAAAGATGTGCCTACTTACAACAAGTTGATCAATGAGAAGTGCTTCAAGCATCCAGTGAGGTGAATAAGAGATGCCCCTACCATTAATTTCGTTGGACAGTTGTCCAACTTAATGTTGGGGTAGGTAATATGTCCAAAGGATCTGCACCCTGGAAGCTCTCTAGTAGATGTGCACATGAATGGCACCTTTGTCCCACACACTTTGATTGATCTTGGGGCTTCCACTAATGTGATGACCATGGACACCATGCTCAAGCTCAACCTCCAGGGTTCATTGAGAGAGGCCGTAATAGTCTTGCAACTTTCAGATAGTTCCAGAGTGACCCCTGAGGTGATTGTGGAGGATGTGATCATCTCCATTGACTCTTGGGAATACCCTGCAGATTTCTTAATTCTCCAGCCTAAGTCCAATCTTATCAGTTACCCTCTCATTATTGGGAGTCCCTAGCTTGATCCAGATCTTGGGAGGAGGCCCCGAAGATCTAAAAGATTGAAATGGATCTTGGGAGGAGAGACCTCAAGATCTGAAAATTTGCAATTACCAGAAGAAAAATATGAGAATGCCCAATAAACAAAACCACAAAGAAACTTTTTATTAAAACCCAAGTGAAAATAAACCAGCTAGGGC
>APFE031359632.1:0-42971 GCA_000404065.3 Pinus taeda | reverse complement strand
AATGAATCTGGAGAGGGAAAAGGTGTTTAAATACACCAGGTACATATATCATTTATTTTTGTTCTATCAGCCTGATGCCTTCCCTGTCCCTCTAAAAAAGCTAGATGCCCAAGGAAGCCCAAGGTCGGTTGTGTACTGGTCTTCAGTTTGCCATCTTCTGCCTTATTCACCTTACACCTACTGTGAATTTATTGATCTATTCATTCATCCAGCTATGAACTTGTTGTTGGGTGTCCCTCCTCCAAGATTGACAGATGAAATGCAAAGAATCCTTCAACTCTCAAAGGCATACAGCATTGGTGATTGGTACTTCTACCAACACCATACAGTAATCAGAGTATATAGTTGTGAGCTGAATCCCTATAGGCTGCCAAAATATGTCCCTATGAGACTCTTTGCCCTAGAGTATTTCAGGCAGTTTGGAAATGTTGACTTTGTCCATTTCCAAAGAAAAAACAAGAAGGTGCAACTAAAGGTGAGGAATCAGCTGGGCCCCTTCTTGTACAATAAGAAGGAGGAAGGATGGAAGGAAGCTGATAGGATTCTAGAAACCCTCAGACTTCAGACCAGTTTTAAGTGGATTCCTTATGACCCTAATCACTTCATTTCCCTTAGGAGAATAAAGTACAAATTGGGTGGCTATGTTCATGTGAAACTGCCTCACATTGAAAAGTATGCCAATTCCCTAAGCTGGAAAGAAGGCACCTTAGAAGAGCCAATTAGCAAAGAAGAAACGATAAGAAGAGAAACAAGTAATATTGAGAAAGAGGCTGACTTGGAACATTGTGGGCAGGTCTTTTCCTCCTGTCAGAGGCAAATTAGAGCAGCGGCCTCATCTCCCACAGCCCATCATCTGGTAGCCGAAATCGCCCAACAGGAAACAAATAAGGGTAAGGGAAAGCTGGTGGAGCAGAAACAACCACCTCCTACAATAGAGCAACAAACAGAGCAACAAACAGAGCAGCAACTAGAAAAAGAGGAACATCAAGAAGAACAGCAAGAAGAAACTCAAGAAGAGGGGCAGCCGATGCAACAAGAACAATTGGCTGAAGCCCCAACACCTACTGTGCAACAGGCTCAATAGAACATGCCTTCTGGGCAAGAGAAGATGGTGGAGACCTCAGTGCTCCAAACTCCACAAAAGGTGGAAAAAGGAAAGAAAAGGGATAGAGAGCAGGAGACTCCCCTTACCACATCCACAAACCAAGGGGAGAAAAGGCAGAGATTAAATCCCATCTCTGAGGAAGAAATGCCTATGGGGCAATCAGTGATAATGGGCCCACCAAGCATGGATGTATCTACTAGTTCCTTTCAGCAAGAACAAGAGAGAAATCTTGGAGGAGAGGTCAGTTCCTCAAGCCATCAAAGAAAAGCAGAGGTAAGCATCAAACAACAGTTTACTAATATCAAGAGAAGAAATGAGCTACTCAGGCTCCAAATCTACAATCAGTTGCTAAATATGGCCCCCACAAATCAGCAGAGGCTCATGGCAGCCTATGACATTTCAGAAGGAAAAATGACCATGAGTCATTTCATGCCCACCACAGTGCAGCCACAGTCAGCTGCAGATTACATAAGAACCAACCTGGAGGTCCTTGCAAAATACATTCACCCTATGGACCAAATAGAACTCCATAAGCAAACGGGTGAAATGGTCTATGCAACATTGGTAGACAAAGCAAAGTTGGCAAAAGGCTGGAAAACAGCCTAAACAATACAGCTGCCCAACTCGAGTTGGAGAAAGCATCCTCCCTGGCCAAAGACAACAGGATCAAGTCTTTGGAAGATATAATTATAGAGCTGGGGCATGACCCAGGATCCCAAAGCCATACAATCACTGCTGAAGATAAGGGATGCAGACCTGGCAGCCCTAAGAAAGAAAGTGAAGCTCCCAGCAACCATTCACCCCCAAACAGATGAGGTTGCTGAGCAGAAGCAAGAGCAAGAGATAGCCACATTACTGGTAGAAATGCACAAGCAACTAGTGCAGACAGAAGGGAGGCTGGAAGACACAGAGGCTGCACTACAGGCATCCCTACAGCAGAAAGAGGGAGGCCAGACTTCTCAGCCCCCTCCAGAGGTTATTAACCTTGAGGAGCCTCCAAAGATCACTCCTCCTCACACAGAAGCAACAGCACCATCAACATCAGCAGCACCACCATCAACATCAACAACAGCAACGTCTACAGAGGAGGCTCCGAGCCTGGACATGCAGAAATTGTTGAATGAGGTCCAAGCCCTAGAAGCCCAGATGACAGAACTAAATGGAGCCAAGGATGAGTTGGCCAAGCTGAATGATAAATATTATAAATCAAAGCAGAATGTGGCTGAGAAAGAGAGAGAAATAAAAACTCTCAAGGAAAGGATAAAAGAGCTGGAAAAGGAGCTCACCCTTGACAAAGTGGTGGCTGAGATCAGAAGAGTTTTGTGGACCCACATTGGCCAATCAATAATGGACCAATGGCAATACATTGAAACCATTCATGAGAAAATGGAGCTCATAGGCAAATCACAAAGGGAAGTGCATAGAGCAAGGGCATCTCTAGGTAGTATGCCTGAGGTAGCCAGCAGATTGATTAATGTGCTCAATAACCAGACAGGCCCTCAGTTGGCAGCAATTGGGATCTCCAGCAGGACGGAGACTATCCAGCTAGTTAAGAGGGTCCTCACACTGAAAAGCCTAGTACAGACATTGGACAGAAGGAGCCAAGATATGCAAACAGAGGTAAACAGGTTCATGGAAAAATTTTCTGCATTACAGGGCAGAGGTCTCCCCAACTTACTCAACAGTGCAGGAAAACTTCTATCACATGAAGTTTATGCAAATAGGGTGAACACATTTGCCACTAATCAGATCAGCCAAGGATCAAGAAGCTCACAGGAAATAGGGCCAGCATCTGGGCAAAGTCTCTATGACAGAATAGAGAATCTGTTTTTTATTATGAATGAGATTAGCCATCTATTTGAAACGCCTCCGAATTTCTACAAATACACAGAGGCAGATGAGACCATGGATGCAATTTTGAGGCATCAATTGCTTACGCAAGATTCGTGGGCCTCCATGATAAAATTATTATTGTAAACAAGAGGCTTCATCTCAATTTTGTCATCAAAATATATAAGTCATCATATTCAGAATGCGAGATACACATACTATGACAGAAAGGGGGAATGAGCCACCTCAGCATGAAGATTCAGCCACCAAAAGCAACAATGACAGCTACAGGTAGTAGGGCCGAGAAAAGCTACAGCAGGACAGAGTATAAAGACACATCATTCAGCATTAAAGAAGAACGCTCAACCGACTCAGCCTCCTACAAAGGTCAAGAAGAGGCCTGACAGCAATGAAAACCATTTATTTTACATTTATAGTAGCAATAACTTTCTGATCTGATATTTGTAAAGTTTGTGAGCACAGTTAATGCATCAAATGACTCAGCATTCAGATATTTTGTAAAACCTATTGTATATATTCCCCCTCGCATACACTTCCAAGGGGTTGGTGTATTGTTGGTTTTGTTGTTCTCTTATGAAAGAAAGAGAACTCGGCTGTAACTTGCAGAAGGATGTTATAAATAAAGCTTGGAGTTTACAGGAACTGAGTATTACTGGTGCATGCTGTGATTGGAACCATTGAATACTACGGGATTCTAGTGCTATGACTTGATATAATAAGTGTTTTTCTATCTCTATTAATGTTTTTTGTTATTTACGCATAACTCTCACATGTTGCTCTAAATCCAGGAAAGAATGAAAAAGAATAGCTCAGGATTTGTCCATGGAGACACCCTGATCTCAATCTATCTTCACTATAAATGTTTTTCATAACTCTCAGCTATTTAAATTGGAATTCTTAATTGCTCCAATAAGCTCTGAATACCTCACAGTCACTATTTGGTAATTCATTTATGCTACTAAGTAGAGATTGTCGTTCAAATTGATATCACACTGTCAATAACTTCACATCACATTGTTTCACTCACTAAACCAGAAATTATATTAACAATAGCCATCTAGCCTTGCAGCAAAACTCTCTCCATCACAGGCACCAGAACTATCTCATTTTTCTGACTTCATATGCCCAATGGATTAGCATCTTCTGAAATCTTCATGCCCTTCATACAACAAAATTTCATCAACCAAAGTCTCAAACAGGAAATTGAAACTTTAAACTAGCCTAAGATACTCACAAAGCATAGCTGAAACTTAAAGAGAGAGCCCTCTCTGATTATAGATAGGCTAGGATCTATAATCCAAAGGTTGGTTAGTGGTTACCTCGGTCGCATTACCTTGGGAGTCATAGGGAACAACCTGGGTGCTAACATAAATGGTGACTCCACTGGGGACAACCTCAAGATTTTCTAATTACTGTATATTTCCTAAAGCTACAGGTGAAGCCTGAAGGTTAGCTAGGAAGCCTTGAAATCTATTTCTATTTTACATTAACAAGTTTACATAAAAGCTGCTTCAGTCTATCTTCATATTAGCTTTAGGACATACACATCCATTCCAAAATCTTCCCTAGCCCTTGCAGATACAAGAAAATCCTGAAAATACTTAAAAAACCATTCAGAAGTTGGCTCCCAAGAAGAATCAACGGTATACAAGGTCCAACCCTGACCCTAACCCACCAATTGTTTTTGAAAATCCTAACACAATCCCTAAAAATATTGGGAAACAACAAAAACAGGAAAACCCTTCTGAATTGAACCCCGAGACAGCCTACCTTAATCCTGTTCTCACTCCAATCAAGGTCCTATTCCGGTCCACCCCTGGTTCCCCTAGTTCACCATGTACATCTCAAAGCCCTCCTTTCACACCTTCTTCCACTTCACATATTCCCTTGACCAACATTGTAGTCTCTGCCATACCTATTACTCCCATTATCCCAGTAGTCCCTGTTGTCCAGGTTAACCCTATAAACCCTACAAATATGGTTAATAGATATGCACCCCTGCAGTTACCTGCTAATGCTGCAGCCCTGCCTCATGACTACCAATCCAAAATCTCATACTTTGACTCCACTGGCCCTTTCATAGCCATTCAACATGCCAGAAGAATGCAAGATCATTTTGAGAACTATGAAATTGATGATGTCAGTGTAAGAATGAGGATTTGTGTTCAGAGCCTGACAGGGGATGTAAGAACCTGGTTTAGGTCACTCACTGCAAATACCATAACAACTCCTGATGAGCTTTACCATGCCTTTACTAATAGATGGGAAAAGAAGAAAGATCCCTTGCACATACTGGGTGAATATGATACAATCAAACAAGGCCCTCAGGAGACCGTTTTGGAGTATTGTGCAAGATTCAACAATGTATACAACGCAATACCAGAGAATTTGAGACCTCCCCCTGATTTAGAATTATACAAATTCCCTGATGGTTTTGACCCTGACATGGCATATCAGTTGAAGGAAAGAGCCCCTGAAACCCTTGAAGATGTGCAAAAAGTTGCTGTCACAGTGGAGGCTAACCTTATTGCCAAGAGGAACAGGGCAAGATTGGAAAAAAGAGTCACCTTCAAAGAGGAACCCTCAGCCTTTGATCAGAAACTGGATGCAATACTCATTGGCATGAAAAGGTTGGGTGACAGAGTGGAATCCGTGGAGAGAAAGTCATCATGGGAAGCACCACAAAGTAACCCTGTCAGGAACCCAAATTTTAGGAGAAATCAAAACCCAAACATTAGCAAGGTCAGTTCTGATCCAGAGATAAGACCTCCCTTCCAGGAAAACTATACTGAAGCATCCACTTCAAACGAGCAAGTAGATGATACCCACATTAACCTAATGGGCCTAAATGATGAGCAGCAAGTTTTTCTAAGTCATGAAGATCACAAGGAGGATGACATTAAGCAGTTTCAAACCAAGTCAGGTGATTCATTTGACTTTAAACAAGGTTATGACACAGCTGTTTATGAAGTTCACAAGCAATACAAACTAAGAAGCAGAACTGTAAATGTAACACAGCCTGAAAAAGCAAAGGATAGCCTGCAGCCTAAAAAAGCCATAGTTACAGAACCACAGGACAAAACTGATTCAGTTACAAATGAAATAACCGTTGAAGAAATAACTGAATTATTTCCCTCAAAACAAAAGCCAATGGCTGCACCATCTTTGCAGCCTAATCCAAATACTAATCATCAAGATATGAGTAAAAAGGATAAGTCTCATGATCAAGACAAGAATCAAGAGGAAAACTCAATAAACAAGGAAAAGATTGTCACCCACAATACCAAGATCCAAACTAAAAGACCATTTGACCTAGAAGCTAAAATTGGCAAATTGAAGATAGCTATTCCTCTTTCAGAATTAGCCAAGCATGACAGCTACAAACAACAAATCAAGAACTCTCTTCAACTAACTCGTAATAAAGATAATGTCAATGTGTTAGATGATACCCCAGAATTGCTTTTCGGTCCAGAGGTTGATGGAAAGACAACAGTTACAGGAATCTTACCTTTCTATGTCAGCTTGCATGTTCATGACAAGATACTACATAATCCAATGTTTGATTCAGGCGCCTCTCACAATCTCATGCCTAAATCAATGATGGAGAGACTCAACCTGGACATTACAAGACCTTATAAGGACCTATTTTCATTTGAATCCAGCCAAGTAAAATGTTTAGGGTTAATAAAATATCTTTGTGTATCACTGGTCCAGTACCCAAATAAAACAATCCTAATGGATGTTGTAGTTGCTGATATCCCACCCAAATATGGAATGCTGTTATTAAGATCATGGGGGGCTAAACTCCAAGGTTCCCTACAATTAGACATGTCATATGCCACCATCTCAGTCTTTGGCAAACCCAAGAGGACTATATAGAGAGTCACTTATGAAATACATGGTTAGCAGTGAAGACAAGCCTCAAAACTTTCCCATATATGCTGTTCATTCTGACATAGACTCCTATATTCTCTTCAATGACAATACAGGTCCCACAAATGACGAACATATCTAGACAATCAAGCAAGATCAGCATACAAGTGAAGAAACTCCCGATCTAGAAATATTGGGTGAAAAGTCAACAAAGAAAAATGTTCAAAAAGACAAACCAAATGTAAGCCAAGACCTCAAATTGTTGATGCCAAATCCCACAACAGTTGACAATCCTTCCCAAAATCAAGAAGTCCTCTGGTTTCTTGAATTTGATGGGTGAATCAACAAATTTGGGGCAGGGGCAGGGGTTTGGGTACATAACAAACAAAACAATCATGCAGAGGGCTGAGCCTATAGGTTAAACTTTAGGTGCACTAACAATATGGCTGAATATGAAGCACTCTTACTAGGCCTTAAACTAGTAAAATCCTTACAGGCCATAAAAGTTTCAACCCTAGGAGACTCAAACCTAATCATCCAACAAGTAAAAGGGAACTTTGTCACTAATGACAAAAGACTGAGATCTTATAGGTCTGCTGCTGTTGAAATACTAAATTCCTTCACTGAATTCCGAATAACCAAAATTCCTAGAACCCACAACCTTCATGCTCATAGTTTGGCCACATTTGCAAGCACTTGCAAACTACCTTTTCAACCCAAGCACTGCTTTGCAGCTGAGATAAAGCACAGACCTTCTGTCCCAAATAATGTTAAGGATTGGCAAGTGTTTGAGGATGATACACAAATAAACAATTTCTTGACTTTGCAGCAAGAATTTTTAGGACTACGCATTGATACAGAGGTTGCAAGTGATTCACAAATACTAGTTTAACAACACCACACAAATATCTCACTTAAAGCAGCAAATCAAATGCTTTGTCCAACAAACTTTGACCAGGAGAAAATACAAGAACTTGAACAATTTCATTGTGAGGAAATAGCTGATATTGAAGCTGAAGTTATACAATGTAAAGACAATTTTCTTCCAACAGGCCTGACTCTATTGGAGGACATTTTTTACTCAAATGATGTCCCTATAAAACCAAAATTGCAACCCCTTAATGCTGCTATTGAAGAGTGCAACATTGGAACTGTTGAAAAGCCCAAGATAATTAAATTATCTGCATCTTTACCACCTGATCAAAAGCCTAAATACATTGACCTCTTTAAAGAATTCAAAGATGTCTTTGCATGGAGTTATGAGGATTTAAAATCATATGATACCTCCATCATTCAACATACTATCCCTCTTAAGCCAAATCAGAAACCTTTTAAACAGAAATTGAGGAGGATCAATCCTATGCTTCTCCCTTCAATGGAAAAGGAGGTACAAAAAATGTTTAAAGCTGGCATAATAGCACCGATCAGATTCTCAGAATGGATCTTAAATTTGGTCCCTACAAGAAAGAAAACTGGTCAAATAAGGCTTTGTGTGGATCTAAGGAACTTGAATCAAGTGTCACTAAAAGATAATTACCCCTTACCCAAGATGGATCACATCTTGCAAAGAGTAGTGGGGGCATCGAGAATTTCTTTACTTGATGGATTCTCAGGCTTCAACCAGATCCTTGTCCACCCTGATGATCAGAACAAAACAACATTTACAACCCCATGGGGAACCTTCAAATATGTCAAAATGCCTTTTGGGTTGAAAAATGCAGGAGCTGCCTTTCAAAGGGCAATGGATATTGCCTTTTCCAAAGAAATCCATGATTTCCTTGTCATCTACTTAGACGACCTCACACCTTTCTCAAAGTCTGACCAGGAACATTTGAAACATCTAAGGCAGATGTTCACAACTTGCAGGAAATATGGAATTTCCTTAAATCCGAAGAAATCCCTGTTTGGTTTGGAAGAGGGTAAGTTGTTAGGTCATATCATTTCAAAGGATGGCATTAGGATTGACCCAGACAGAATACAGGCCATCTTGCAAATGCCCCACCCAAGAAACATCAAAGAATTACAAGAATTCCTGGGGAAGATCAACTTCCTCAGGAGATTTATCCCAAATTTGGAAGAATTGAGCATATTACTAAATAACATGCTGAAAAAGGATTCAAAAGTAAAATGGACAGTAGAAGCAAATCAAGCTTTTGAAGGAATAAAATTGGCCCTTACCCAAACTCTAGTCTTAACAAATCCACAATTTGACAAGGAGTTTATCATTTTCTCTTTTGCTTCCCAGCATACTATTGCTGCTGTCTTGTTGCAGAAAGATGACCAAGGAAATGAGAGACCTGTTGCTTTCTTTAGTAGAGCTCTCAGAGATGCACCCCTGAAATATCAGATCATGGAAAAGCAAGCATATGCCTTGGTTAAAGCCATCAAAGACTTTAGAATTTACATCCTATACTCCCATGTTATAGCTTATGTACCAAGTCCCATTGTGAAAGAGATACTTACTCAAGAGAACTTAGAGGGCAGAAGAGGAAAATGGATTGCCAACATTTTAGAATTTTACATTGAAATAAAACCTACAAGACTGATAAAGGGGCAAGGTTTGGCCAAATTAATGTCTAAAACAAATTTCGAGGCCTTGGACATCAACCAACTGGACAGTGAACCGGAGCTGGCGACTCCAAAGATCGATGTAGCCTTTGAACAATCTCTGTGGTATTCTGATATCTGTTATATATTGCAAAACCTGTGTGCTCCCCCAGGATTGTCCAGAACTAAATGTAGGTTCCTAAAAATGAAAGCCTCAAGATTTTGTGTCATGGATGGCAATTTTCTTTGGAAAAACCATGAGGGTATATTGCTAAACTGCTTAATTGAGAATGAGGCTAACAATGTCATGAAAGAATTTCATGCAGGTGATTGTTGTGGACACTTGTATTGGAAGTCCACTGTGGATAAAATACTGAGGGCTGGTTATTATTGGCCCACTTTGTTCCCTGATGTTAAAAGTTTCACTACCTCATGCCATAAGTGTCAAATATTTGAGGGAAAGAGAAAATTACTGCCACTCCCTTTGAGGCCTATTGCAACAGAGAGACCTTTTCAGCAATGGGGTTTGTATTTCATTGGGGAAATTCATCCCTCATCTTCAGGCCAACATAGATGGATCCTCACAGCCACAGACTACTTCACCAAATGGATTGAGGCCATCCCATGTAGATAGGCAAATGATTCAATAATCATTCAGTTTTTGGAGAATAACATATTGTCTAGATTTGGTTGCCCCAACAAGATAATAACAGACAATGCTGTTGCTTTTAGATCCAAGAAGATGGTGAACTTCTTCCACAAATTTCATATTACTTTGGGCCATTCCACTGCATACTACCCTCAAGGGAATGGCCTAGCTGAATCATTAAATAAAATCCTTGTAAACATCATAAAGAAGGTGTTGGAAGAAAATAAGAAGAATTGGCATAAGAAGCTTGTGAATGCCTTATAGGCAGATAGACTAACAACCAAGAGATCCATTGGGGTCAGCCCATATGAGTTAGTCTATGGATTAGAAGCCAAATTTCCTTCATCACTAGGGGTTCTTGTTATGAAACTACTTCAAGAAAGTCAAGTTGAGCCCAATGACATGCAAAGAAGGACCAATCAAATAATATGTTTGCAGCAAGTAAGAGACCAAGTTTATAGCAGAGTACAAGTTCTACAAGAAAAGTTAAAGAAAGCTTTTGATAGAAGGACTAAGGCTGAAGATTTCAGCATAGGTGACAAAGTCCTCAAGTGGGATTCAAGAAGGGAAGATAAAGGAAAACATGGAAAAATTTGATTCTCTTTGGAGATGATCATTTATTATCCAAGCAGTGCAAGGAAACAACACTTACTTCCTAAAAAATCTGGATGAAACTGACTTAAATGAAGGTCCTGTGAATGGCAGGATGTTGAAGCACCATTTTGACTACTTTCCATGTATATAGCAAGGTCTTTCCTCCTATACATAATCAGTTGTATATATTTTCTTTCAGCATACAAATAGGTCAGTTTAAAAAGTTGTTGTAAATAAGCAGAAAAAAGGCTTTATATTCCAGAAGTTCCACAGAGGTGACAGCCTCCAGTTTTGAAGTACAAAGAGAAAGTTTTCAAGTTTTGGTAGGAGAAGTCAAGGGCCAAGGAATTCTGACCTGTTGTTCTTGGTCTTTCAAAAAGAAAAACCATCCCCAAGTGGAGCCACTATTAGCTACCTATACCAATAGGTTTCATTTTTCATGATTGGCAGGGGAAGTGCCAATATGATCTACTTTGGTGATACAAAGATCTCATATTCTTGTGGAAGAAATATACTTACGTTTGGTTGATGTTGCCCTACTTCTGAATGGGTGATCCAACAGCCTAATCTGGGTCATGCCATGTTCCAATTTTTGTTGTAGATTAGAGAAAGAAATCTGTCCAAACAGCTCAATCTTGGCAGGTAAAGTAGATAGGTAGAGAAAGAAGGTTCCCAACTGCTTAATCTGGGGCCTTGAAAGCAATAAGGGTAGTTTTAGATAGAAAATCAAAAGAAAAATCCAAAGGAAAATAAAAGGCACAAAAGGGTTTGCAAATCTAAGTGCACCCTCCTTGGAGTAACAAAAAATGCTAGGAAATTGAGTGGGTAGGTAGATGGGGTTGCAGAAAGCATGGTTTATGGAATTTCACTAGCCTAAGCAAAGTTAAAACATGGTGCCAGTACAGATTTCCTATTTCAGCAGTCTTACAACAACTTAATGAAGCATGTCTAACTTCCAGATTACCCCCCATCACATCCATGGCTAACATCCCTATGCCACCCATGTTCATGAAAGAAGTCAAAGTCTTTTGTTGGTTCTAGTTTCTTTGAGAGCCACATTTCTTGTGTAAGAATTCTTTTCATTTTGATCTACTTCCTAAAAACTAAGTTGATTTCATATAACAGCTTAGTATTTTACCCCCATCATCCACCTCTTTCCACTCATATTAACTACTAACCTATCACTATTTAACTCCTTATACCCCCTATTCCCCCTATTACTATGTAAAATTTGGCAAAAAACCCAAAATATCTATATATCCCCTTCCCCGAGCATTATAGCTCTATGTATCATTTTGAATGTCTTCAAAGTGCTAAAACATTGAGCGCGACCCAAAGAGCGCCAAAAAATTAATCTTGGGATTAATCTGGGATTTGCTCGGATTAATAACCAAAACCCGCTTTGTAAATAAACCTTGCAAAAACCATAAAAACCCACCTTTTACAATGTTTCGCCGGGCACGCATTTCAGAAATAATAATATTTTATTTTTCCCCATAGTCCATATTGCCCTCACATCTCATGAACCCGTCGACCGTCAGATCTGGGCTTTCCCATCCGACGGCCGACATGCATATCGGACGGGCCCCGATCACCGCACTTTATCGCCCGAGAAACTGTCAAAGGGTGACGTCAGGCCTCTGCCACGCGTCACCCCCATATCTTCTCGGGCCGCCCTCTGACAATACCATGACCGTATCGAGAGCGGTCCAAGAAAATCCACTTACCACTGTGTTATACCACCTACCCACGTCACCGCTACGTCACGCCCACTTCAGTTCGACTTGGCGCCCCGTCGGCACCCCCGCCCGCCAGCGCTCCGACATGTATGCCACCTATGCAATCCCTGTGGACCACTCACAGGCTGCCACGACCCTCGATGATGTCATGCTGACGTCACCCGACCCTGACCCCTCCTGATGACGTCATGCTGGCGTCATCCAAAAACGCGCCAATAACCCAAAAAGTCTATATCTTAGCCAAAATTTCGTGTTTTTATCACTTTTTCTAAAAACAATTGTTTCTCACCTCTGCATGCAAATTACGACCACCTGTTGCCAACCTGCAGAAATCGACCCGAAGACCATTGGCGCCTCCAACCCACCTGCATTTGTGACCATTGTCGGCAATTCACTAGGTATTTATCCAAAGCATCCCCTGAACGCTTGGTTATGTCCATAATTATCCTGAACTGAATTAAAAAGAGTGAGGAAACCTGTATTTACCAGCAAATCCCCGGTGACCAGCATTCGTTTTCAGTTGTAAGGATGAAATTCACCTGCTGAACCCACATATAGTCACATTTTCCTAAATTCACAGTCTGTCCGCACATTCGTGGACTTAAAAACCTGAGAGGCACTAATTCACCTGGAAAACAGTGTTGCTAGTCCCTGACAGTTGCTCAATTAACTCTCTTTTGAGCATTTTACACCATTGTCACCACAGTTACCTCATTTTCCCTTACAATTTGCTTTACTTCTGCAAAAATACCCCTCTGTGTTGTTCTGCCCACTGAAACCAGTTCTAGTATAAGTCACAGGTACTACTTAACCATGGAAACACCAGTAGCCCTGAATGTTCAACCTCTGAATGCCCCACACAGAGAGCTATAGTGGAAGGCCCTGGGTGATAGAGATTACCAAATGCTAGACTCAACTGCCATGACTTCCAAATTTAATATTCACCTGCTGAATGAGTTAAAAGCCCAATATCTCAGTGGAGCTGATATCTCAGGGATTTGGGACTCCAACCTGCCCATTTACAATCTCCCTCAAGTCAATGTCCTCCCAGACTTGATAAATCAATGTCGTTCCAGTTATGACCCATGTCAGAGAGCTGTTCTCAGCCCCTCAGGCTCAGTATTGTTCCATATCACCCCTGAGGCCATTAATGAGATGCTACATTTTCACACTGCAAAGCCCCTAACTCCTCTCTCCATCAAAGACTTGATAAAGAAAGGGGGAAAGTTGTCCAGTGCTCAGATTATCAAGATTAATCAGTTATTTATTCAGCCAAAATTTGAAGCTATGAGCACCACCCTTCCTATAGCATACCAATATCTCAATGAGCTGGGCAAAATGCTTGTGAATTTGATCAGTTACATCCTGGGTTATGGGCCATATGAGGATGTTGATGAAACCATTATGGCCATGCTGTCCATATTCTCCCCTGGAATGCCTCCTGTTGTGAACTATGATTTTGCTACATACATTGCCAATAAGATTCATGAACAATTGATGAATCTAGAAAGGGAAAATGTGTTTAAATACACTAGGTACATCTATCACTTATTCTTATTTTATCAGCTTGATGCTTTCCCTGTTCTTCTCAAGAAGCTAAATTCCCAGGGAAACCCAAGGTCTGTAGTGTTTTGGTCTTCAGTCTTTCATCATATATCTTATTCACCTTACACCTACTATGAATTCATAGACCTTTTTATCCATCCAGTTATGACCTTGTTATTGGGCGTCTCTCCTCCCAGATTGACAGAGGAGATGCAAAGGATTCTTCACCTCTCAAAGGCCTACAGCATTAGTGATTGGTACTTTTACCAACACCATACAGTAATCAAAATATATGGCTATGAGTTGAACCCTTATAGGCTGCCAAGATATGTCCCTATGAGACTTTTTGCCCTAGAGTATTTTAGGTAGTTTGGAAATGCAGACTTTGTCCATTTCCAAAGTAAAAACAAGAAAGTGCAACTAAAAGTGAGGAATTAGCTAGGTCCATTTCTATACAACAAAAGGGAGGAAGGATGGAAGGAAGCTGATTTGATCCTAGAGACCCTCAAATTGCAAACCAGTTTCAAATGGGTGCCTTATGACCCTAATCATTTCATTTCCCTCAGGAGGGTAAAATACAAATTGGGTGGCTACGGTCACGTGAGACTGTCTCATATTGAGCAGTATGCCAATTCTTTAAGCTGGAAAGAGGGAACTCTAGAAGAGCCAATTGGTAGAGAGCAAATGCTACAAAGAGAAGCAAAGAATATTGAGAAATAGGCTGACTTGGAAACTTGTGGGCAGGTTTCCTCTTCCTATCAAAGGCAACTTGGAGCAGCTGCCTCATCTTCTACAGCCTAGCAGCAAGCAGCCGAAACTGCCCAACAGGAATCAAGCAAGGATAAAGGCAAGCAGATGGAGCAAGAACAGCCACCTCCTATGACCGAACAGCAAGCAGAAAAGCAGGCAGAACAACAAGAAAAAGGGCAAAAAGAGGGGCAGCCAATACAGCAAGAACAAACAGCTGAAGCCCCAATATCCAATGAGCATCAGGCACAAGAGAATGTGCCTTCTAGGCAAGAAAATACAGTGGGGGCCTCAGTGCGACAAACTCCACAGAAAGAAGAAAAGGGAAAGAAGAGGGATAGAGAGCAGGAGACTCCCCTCACCACATCCACAAATCAAAGAGAGAAAAGGCAGAGATTGAATCCCTTCTCCGAGGAAGAAATGCCTATGGGGCAATCATTGGGCATGGGCCCACCGAGCATGGAGGCATATGCCAGTTCCTTTCAGCAGGAATGAGAAAGAACCCTTGGAGGAGAGGTCAGCTCCTCAAGTCAGCAAAGGAGAGCAGAGACAGGCATCAAGCAACAATTCATTGATATTAAAAGGAGAAATGAGCCACTCAGGCTCCAAATCTACAACCAGTTTCTTAAGATGGCTCCTACCAATCAACAGAGGCTTATGTCAGCCTATGACATAACAGAAGGGAAAATGACCATGAGTCATTTCATGCCAAACATGTTGCAGCCACAGTCAGCTGCAGACTATCTAAGAACCAACCTTGAGGTTCTTTCCAAGGACATCCACCCTATGGACCAAATAGAACTTCACAAGCAAACGGATGAGATGGTCTATTCAACACTGGCAGATAAAACATTGTTGGCTAATAGGTTGGAAAACAGCCTGAACAATACAGCTGCCCAACTTGAGTTGGAGAAGGCATCCTCTCAGGCCAAAGACAACAGGATCAAGTCTTTGGAGGATATAATCATAGAGCTTGGGCATGACCGAAAGGATCCAAAGGCTATACAAACGCCGCTGAAACTAAGAGATGCAGACCTTGCAGCTCTAAGAAAGAAGATTAAAATCCCAACAACCATTTATCCTCAAACAGAAGAGGTTGCCCAGCAAAGACAGGACCAGGATGTAGCAACATTGCTGGTAGCACTGCACAAACAGCTAGTGCAAACAGAAGGGAAGTTGGAGGAGACAGAGGTTGCACTGCAGGCAGCCCTATAGCAGAAAGAAGGAGGTCAAACTTCTCAGCCCCCTCCAGAGATCATAAACCTTGAGGAGCCCCCACAGACTACTGCTCCTCCCACAGAGAAGACAGCTCCATCAACATCAGCACCAGCACCAACCTCAGAGCAGGCTCCGATCCTTGATATGTAGAAGTTGATGAGTGAAATCAAGGTCCTAGAAACCCAGATGATAGAGCTGAATGGAGCCAAGGAGAATTTAGCTAAGCTTAATGAAAAGTATGACAAATCCAAGCAGAATGTAGCTGAAAAAGGGAGAGAAATAAAAGCTCTCAAAGAGAAGATAAAGGAGCTGGAGAAAGAGCTCACCCTTGACAAAGTGGTGGCTAAGGTCAAGACAGTTTTGTGGACCCACATTGGCCAATCAATAACAGATCAGTGGCAATATATTGAGACTATCCATGAGCAAATGGAGCTCATAGGCAAAGCACAGAAGGAAGTCCATAGAGCAAGGGCATCTCTAGGCAGTATGCCTGAGATAGCCAACAAAATGATCAATGTGCTTAATAACCGGACAGGTCCTCAGCTGGCAGCAATAGGAATCTCCAACAGAACTGAAACCATCCAGCTGATAAAGAGGGTCCTCACATTGAAAAGCCTGGTGCAAACATTGGATAGAAGAAGCCAGGACATGCAAACAGAAGTCAACAGATTCATGGATAAGTTTGCAGCATTACAGGGCAGAGGTCTTCCTAGCTTGCTGAACAGTGCAGGGAGACTGCTATCACATGAGATTTATGCAAAAAGGGTGAACACATTTTCCACCAATCAGATCACTCAAGGATCAAGTACTTCAGAGGTAACAGGGCCAGCATCTGGGCAAAGTCTCTATGATAGAGTAGGGGACTTATTTTTTATTATGAATGAGATCAGACATTTATTTGAAGTGCCTCCAAACTTCTACAAATACACAGAGGCAGATGAAACCTTAGATGCAATTTTGAGGCATCAACTGCCTACACAGGAGTGGTGGACCAGAATGATATAGTTGTTACTTTAAACAGGAGGCTTTTATCAAAGTTTTGTCATCAAAAAACATAAGTCATCATGTTCAGAAAATATGATGCATACACTATGACTGGAGAAAAGTGGAATGAGCCAACTCAGCAGGAAGATTCGGCCACTAAAAGCAACACTGACAGCTACAGGTAACAGGGCCGAGAAAGCTACAGCATGACAAAGCATAAAGACACATCATTCAGCATTAATGCAGAACGCTCAACCGACTCAGTGGCCTCCAAAGGTCAAGAAGAGTTCTGACAAAATTAAAGACTATTTATCTTACATTTAGGGTAGCAATAACTTCCTTATCTGCTATTTTGTAAAGTTGGTGAGCAAATTTAATTTATCAAGTGACTCAGCAGTTCATATATTTTGTAAAAACCGATTGTATATATCCCCCCTCGCAGAAGCTTGCAGGGGGTGGTTGTTGTTTACTTGTGAAGAAGGAGAACTCTGCTGTAATTTTTGAAAGAATGATATAAACAAAGCTTGGAGTTTACAGGAACTGGGTCTTACTAATGCATGTTGTCTTGGAACCATTGAATGCTATAGGATTCTAGTGCTATGGCTTAATATAATAAGTGTTCTCTATCTCTGTTAATGTTTTGTTATTTTTTTAAGCTCACATCTCTCATATGTTGTTCTAAATCTAGGAAGAAAGAAAAAGAATAGCTCCGGATTTGTCCATGGAGACACCCTGATCTCAATCTGTCTTTACTATAAATGTTTTCTATGACTTCAGCTATTTAATTGGAATTATTAACTGCTCCAATAAACCCTGAATATTTCACAATTACTATTTAGTAATTCATGTATGCTACTAAGTAGAAATTGTTGTTCAAATTGATATCACACTGTCTGTAATTCCATTCCCCATTGTTTCACTCACTAATCAGAATTTATATTAAGAATAGCCATCTAGCCTTGTAGTAAAAATTTCTCCATCACAGGCACCAGGACCGTCTCAGATTTTTCACTCCATATGCCCAATGGACTAGCATCTTTCACACACTTCATGCCCCTCTCACAACAACAGTTCACAACCAAAGTCTCAAACAAAAACTGAAACTTATAACTAGCCTAAAATCTTCACAAAACAGAGCTAAAACTTAAAGAGAGAGCCCTCTCTTATTATAGGTAGGCTAGGACCTATACTCCAAAGCTTGGTTAGTGGTTACCCCAGCCGTATTCCCTTGGGAGTCATAGGGAACAACCTGGGTGTTAACATGAGGTAAATGATAGTTATTTTTAAGAGATACCTTATTTACATTTCTCAGATCAACACATAACTTTATTTCCCCTGTTTTCTTCCTAGTAGGCACCAAGTTAGACACCCACACTAAAAATCTAATAGGGGCAATAATCTCTGCTTCATACATGCGTTTAATTTCTTTTTCAATTAATGGTAATAACACAACATTAATTCTTTTGAGTTTTTTTTTTAAGGGATTTTGATTTTCTTTCAGAGGTATAGTATGCTGAATAATAGAGGTGTCATAGGATTTGAAATCTTCATAACTCTAGGCAAAGATATCCTCGAATTCTCTCATAAGTTCAGCATAATTTAGCTTCTGGTCAGAAGGTAAAGATTTTGACAATTTTATCATTTTTGGATTTCCCTATGTTCCTAAGTTGTCTTCTTCAATATCTTCTTTTAATGGTTCAATTTTAGGTTTCTTGGGAATTTCATTGGAGTCAAATATATCTTCAAGAGGAGTCAATCCTTTAGGTACACGATTGTCTTTTAGGTTGACAACCTCTGTTTCCTCGTCAATTATTTCATCTAGGTCCATTTGTTTCAGGTCTTGAACTTCTTCTTGTGTGAATTTTGTGGGATGAAGCATATTAATTGAAATTTCCTCTAAAATGTTTGTTTCTACCTCATCTGTCTGATTAGAATTAATAATTGTATCAACATTTATGTAATTGTTAGAAAACTCTACATCTAAAGTTAAAAAGTTATTGATTTGCTCATCACTATCACAAACCTGCTAGTTATTCAGATTATTAGGTATGGTTGGTCTATGCCTAATTTTAGCAGTAAATTAGTGATTAGGTTCGAAAGGTAATTTTCATGTGTTGGCAAACATGGCCAGGATGTGGGCTTGAAAGTTGTGTTTTCTAGGGATTGTAGCAAGCTGAGTTTCCAAAAAAGTGTTGAGAATTTCTATGTCTGTTCCTCTGTAATATCCTAATATAGGATCCCTAGATAAGTATTTTCCTTTAATATGTTTGATGATTAACTCTGAATCTCCTATAACAGATACTCTGATTGCTCCTAATCTTTTAACAAGTTTAAGACACAACAAGAGAGCCTCATATTCTGCTATATTATTGGTGCATTTAAAATTTAATCTGTAGGCATGGCCTTCAGCATGATCGTTTTCTAAATTGTACACCCAAACTCCTGCTCCTGCCCTTAGTTTATTGATTGAGCCATCAAATTCTAAATGCTAAAGAATTTCATGCTCATAATTGGTGTCAGGGGTGGTAGGAATTTGCTTAATTATGGGATCTAGTTTTTAATTCTCATCTGAATTTTCTTTATTATCTAATATTTCCTGGATGTGAACACTTGATTTTTCTATTTTAATTTCTTTTAGTTCTATTGGTAAAACTTCTACGTATTGGAAGGATTGGTTTTTGCATTGTAAAGAATAAATGAGTCCATATCAGAGTGTACTGAGTAGATGGAGAAATTTTAGGGTCTTTCCTGACTACTTACTACATATTTCATCAATGTTTCTCTGAGTAGTTTCTTTGGTTGGCCAAAAACTGAGATAGTAGCATATGACATATCCAATTAAAGAGATCCCTGAAGCTTAGCAGCCCAGGATCTAGATAATAATATGCCATATTTAGGTGGTATATCTACTACCACTATATCCATTTAATTTTTTTGTAGGGTATTGAACCAATGAGACACACAAGTCTTTTATCAATCCTAAACATCTCACCGGACTAGAATCAAAAGAAAACAAATATTTGTATGGTCTAGTGATTTCTAGGTCTAACGTTTCCATTACAGACTTGGGCATGAGGGTATGAGATGCCCCAGAGTCAAATATGGAATTGTGAAGAATCTTATCATGTATGTTTAAGCTCATATAGAAGGGAGGAATTCCTCCTTCCAAATGTTTTCCATTCACTTCTGGGCCAAAGATTAATTCGGGCTAGTAATAATAAACATTAACTGAGTCTTCAATTCCAATAATTTTCAGTGATATATTGATTTGAGCTCGGTAGGGATCATGTTTAGCTAATTCAAATAATGGCACAACAATTTTTATCTTACCTACTTTAGTTTCTAGATTAAAGGGTTTTTCTATTTGGACCTTTGGATTTTGAACAAGAGTATTCTCTCTGTTTTCTTTACTTTTCTCCTTTTCAGGAGTGCAATCATGATTTTTTTATTCTCTTAGATCAATCTTTGGAGGTTCTTCCACAGTTCCTTTGGGAGGAAGGAAAGTGGAGGGTTGTTTGTTGTTTGGTTGATTGTTAAAGACATCTTCAATTATGGGGTTAGAAGGACTATTGTTTGATCTAGAAAGAATATGTAAAGGTGTGGTGACTGTGTTACCTTTTATGGGCTTTTTTGGAACCTTTTTCTTGTTTGTTTCATAAACATCAACTCTCCTACTTCTTAAGTTGTATTGTTTATGCACCTCAAAGATGGTTGTGTCAAAAGTTGAATGATTCACCTGATTGATTTTGAAACTATTTAAGTATGTGGGCTTCTTGATCCTCTTGGGTCAAGAAAACTTCCCCTTCATTACTAAGTCCCATCAAACTGATTTGAGTATATTCTTCTAGACTTTCAAAGTTGGAAGCTTCTGCATAATTTTCCTGGAAAGGGGGTCTAACATTTTGGTCAGGACCAGTTTTTCCAGTGTTCGGGTTTTGATTCTTCCTGAAATTAGGATTTCTCCATGTGTTGGTTTGCTCACTGTCATAAGGAGCTTTCCTTTCAATTGTTTCTACTCTGTCACCTAGTCTATCCATTCCTTTAATTATGGCATCTAGATTTTGTTCAAAGGGTGAGCTTTCTTCATTTAATGGTATCCTCCTCTCACTCCTAGCCCTGGCTCTTTTAGATATCAAGTTGGCTTCAACACTAACAACTATGCTTTGCATATCTCCCAAAGTAGGGGGTTTCGTTATGTCAGTTGGAAAGCCATGTCAGTATCAAATCCATCTAGGAATTTTATTAAGGCTAAACCATGTGGGGGTCTTATATTTTGAGGGATTGCCTTGTACACACTATTGAATCTAGTGCAATAATCCTACATAGTCTCTTGTGGTCCTCTTCTTAAGTTTTCATATTCAAATAGAATCTAAAGAGGGTCTTTCTTTTTCCCCCACCTATTTAGGAATTGTTGATAGAGAGTTGATAGGTTGTCTATACTATTTTCTTCTAGAGCTCTGAACCAAGTTATAACTTCCCTAGTTAAACTCTGAACAAATATTCTCATTTCTACATCATCGACATCTATTTCATAAATTTCAAAGTAATCAATCATCTTCTTGGTGTGTTGTTGGACTGTATAGGTACCGTTACCATCAAATTGAGTGATCTTACTTTGGTAATCCTGAGGCATGCCACTTAAGTTTACTAGTAGTACCAGGGGGTATACCTGTTTGCCATTGCTGTAAGTAATGGTGAAACAACAGTTGGGGTTAGAATAACATTGGATGTTTGAGTTGTGGATGGAGAGCTAGAGGGAATCATTTGATGTGGAGTGGTTTGAGGTTGAAATGTATGAGAAAAAGGTGAAGAGCTTGCAGAAACAGAAGTGATTACAGAGGGATTAGGTGTTCCTTCAGTGGTAAGATCAGATTGTGGTGAATTTTGCAAATGTCTGTCAATTGAGAAATTAGTTGCTTGGAGCTCTAATTCTCCGATGAACTCTGGGTCTTGGACTAAGTCAATTAATTCAGAATCAGATGAAGTCCTAAACAAAGAGGTTTCAAAATATTCATCAAAGGGTTGGTCTTCGAGGTAAATCCACATAATAGGTCAGGATGAAGATCTAAAGGTAGGTCGAAGACTAACAAAACTTTCTTGTCTCCTGTTATAGACATTTTTGGGCACTTCAACCCCAATCATAAATGTCCATAAACTGAGGGCTCCTAAGTCCCCAAAAGTGTTGCTTCACTACCTAAAGGAACAAGTTCAGCTGATTACATCATCTCCCAGAAGTTCTCCACTAAAAACTTCTCATAAATGGTCAAAATTGGACCATACTGAAACCCCAGTGCAGAGGGTGCAATGCATATCACCTTCCCAATGTACATGGTGTGATGCATACTGAATGGCTGCTCTTTAGGGTGCGATGGTCGAGAATGGACAAATGGTAGTGACAAAATGCGAGGTGGAAGATCATGGAATCTTCCAAAAGCTTCCGCTCTGACACTTGCGTCTCTGTTTTCGACCAGGGATGAGTAAGAGATCATCATTCTCCAAGTGGAAGTAGAAACTATCAGAGAGAGGACATTAATCAAAACCCCAGAAGATGACTCACCTCCCTACAATCATCTATATATGGATCCCTCATCACAAAGATCTAGAGGCTAGAATTTTGTATCTTATAGAGAAGTGTTGTTTGTTTTCTGGTGTACATTCATAGTGTTGGGTGATCTAAGCTTTACTTGAGGTGAAGAAGGGCTTTCTTGCTGGAGGATGATGTTGGGTCAGAGCATATGGTTGCAATCCTCTTGCTACTTTTCATCTTAATAAAGTTATTCAAGTTTTCCTCCATATTCTTGTATGTTTTTTTATATCTAGTTGTACTTCTCGTTCTAATATATCCTTTATGATTGAAGATATTGCAACTAAAGATTGCCAAGTCATTTATGATGATGATTTAGAGATGGAGGATCTTTAGTAACTTCACGCTTCACCAAACTCTCATGCTTTCAATTCTCAAAATGAATTTATAACACAAGATGAAACATGATTTTATGCCGATAATAGTAAAATAGATGCTCATATTGCAACTTTTAATAACCATAATGATTTATTTTTCCAATATATGATTATGAATATAGTCAAATTGCTATGTATTGTAATGATTTACTTTTCCAATATATGATTATGAAGATAGTCAAATTGCTATGTATTGTAATAATTTTGAACTCTTTTCATATGAACATAATAATGATCTTGATTCCATTGATACTTGTGATAAGTAAATTGAGAAGGAAATTTATACAAATTGGGCTTTGGCATCTTTCTATAGAAATGTATTTTTATGTAAATAATAATGTAAATTTGCTTTCAAATACTAACTATTTTCTACAAGCTCTAACATTTAAAGGGACATTGTTTGCCAATTTTGGCCTGCTATCATGTCCTTTGAATCTTCTTCAATATTTGATAGATTTTTAGCTTCACTTTTATGATCCAATTGAAATATGGTTGGAGAATTTGTTTCAAGAGAGGTTTCTTGTAAACAAATTTCTTTTATTAATCTTATTAGAAATATATGTTCATGTGATATATTTCTCTTCATATGTTTCAGTGATGATTCAATTTTTGTCACTAATTCCATATGTGAATATTACTATAGGGATAAAAGAACTTGAATGGCTCCAACAAAAGTTTCATTTCAATTAGTTCTGGTTGTTCAGAGTAGAGTACGATAGGAATAGGAGTAATTTTAGTTCTTATTCTTGTTTTCTTTCTTTTGTTATTATTTTTGTTTACTTTATCTTACTTGTAAAATAACTTAGTGGTGGAATAAGCAAGTGATGAGCCCTTCAACTTAGCTCCACTTTTTTTTTTCATGGTTATCTATTTTTATTTCTAGGGATCATAAAATGGTTTAAAACATTACCAGCAAAATTAATCTATGCATGGAACCTTCCAGGGAAGTAATTTGTTTCTCATTGGGATTTTACTTTTGACAAGTTGTGCTTTGGTCAATATTGGGTAATGAATTTGTACATGAACTTCATTCTTAATTAATTTTCTTTGTAAATTTCATCATAAGGATTTTCCCTCTGAACAAGATTTAGTAAAATAACTTTGTGGCTACATATGCTCTCTTCAGAATTAGATGTTTTAGTTCAAATATCAATCACATGATAAAATAAACAATTTTAAACATAGCATAATATTATTATCGTAATTCTATATCAAGCTCTTGTAGAATTATTTTTGTAGCCACACACATTCGATCTCTATATTTCAAAATTCGGAATAGTGTTGAACAGACTCAAATCTATCATTTGAAATGTTGTTGAAACTTCTTATAATGTTTCTAGAAAAGATGAAATGTCGATATAAATATATCTAACTCATGATACCTGTTGATGAGATAAAATGTCCCGCCAATAGCTAGGGGGTCTCCCTAGTGTGAAGTCCCAATTAGACCTCACACCATTTGGGATGAGAGCCCCATTTGGTATGTAGTCTCAATAACCATTATGTTGTTTCACTCCTAGCTGTCAAATGTGGAGAAGTTAGAGCGAGGAATAAAATGGAATGCCTGGACAATGGGACCCAAGATTGACAAACCACAAAATGAGATATAGGAATGAGACAACGACAACAACAAGAAGCATGGCATGAGAAGCATTAGTGAGCTAAAACCATCTCTGATATAAATGAAGAGAAAAATGCCATAAGTTAATTACAAAGCAGTTCAAGTTATTGGCACAGTGTGGAATATATGAGAAAAGGTTCGAAATAAAACACATGTGAAATAACAATGAATTAGTTCATATAAAAATCACCCACATGAAAAAACACATACAAACATAATAGACATACTCGATAACCATCATAACCACCATGGAAGTGCATGGGAATAAATATCGAAAGAGAAAATTTATTATTATGTTGATACAAATACAAGTACATGTTTGTGATCCATCAAAGCCCAATAGTGGAACATGGGCTACTCATACCATTTCCAAAGCAAAACCCTAGCCTCACAACAACTCACCCTACTAGCTACCAAGAGATGAATGCCTCTAGCTCCTTAAGCACAAATCCACTATCTAATGCTAGTCCTAGCTCAAGTGCTAAAAGTCCCTGAACAATTACTAGCTTCCAAGAGATGAATTCCTCTAACTCCTAATTTTTTATACCAAGTGGATGCACACACGAAGAGGTGGGAAAAATTGAGCTCCACAGGGATTAGGTTAGGGTTATGATTTTGCACTACACTCACTGTTGTAGCACTCACCTTCAACCGACAATGTGGAAATATCACCGCGACAGTTTGCAGATTGTTGCCAACCTCATATCCGGTCCATTTCCCCTGATCCCATTTTTGTTTGTAGCTTGTCAGAATGGAGATTGATGTTGTCAATTATTAAGTTGACCCAAATCCCTATAAGCCATTTTTGTCACACCCTCATGCAACGTCAGAAGTGTCAAACTCTGGACCATCATGTGCACCTGCACTGCCATAGATAGGACCGCCATCTGTCCTTACAGATCTTGGCCCCTTCGTGCCCTACCAACCATTCACTACTCTCTCCATTGCCTCTCCGGGTCTCAACTTCCCACCTCTTTCACCTGCCACTATCAATATTTTGGTCTCTTACATAACCCCCTCCACATCTTTCAAGCTTCCTTCACCTGATACCTCCCATCAACCTTCCTCATCCATCTCTCCCTCTTCGTTAGGGTTTACACCTATTGGTGGATTACCCACCCAAACTCTGAACTCATTCACCCTCCCTAACCCTACCCCCGATCTGGGGCGATCATCTATCCCTTCCGACTGTTTTGACATTCTGGCCATCAATCTTAGAATAGTACCTTCACCTCGGATATGGACTTACAAAGTTCACAGGATCCCTTTCGGGAAGATCCGACGACTCCCCGATCTCGCAAGGTGAAGAAGAACAAGTGTGTCAAGGCATCTCGCAAGGATCTTTCTCTCTATTTTGGGGAATGTGTCAATATGAGTGAAGTGGTGGACACAGCAAACAAGGTACTAGTGGGTTGTGTTAGGGGTATAACATATTTTGTTGTGCCCCTTCGTCTCTAGGTTATGGATATTTGGGGAAATTTTCTTAAGGAACTTCTTACTATCACCACTTTGGTACGAGGATGGTTCGCTCTCAGTTTTCACAGGGAGGAGTACACCAAATGGATTATGTCCTGTTATTGTCACATCGAATTGGCTCCAATTCTTCTTAAGAGATGGAGCCCTCTATTTGATCCAGAGTGAGAACAATTAGGTGTTGGACTGATTTGGGTTCACCTACCTAGGCTTCCACTGCACTTCTAATTGAAAGATATATTTACTCGCATTGGTAATGCCCTCGGCACTTACTTAGACCATGATAAGTCCTATACAACTTCAGGCAATAAACAATTGATTCGTATCCTAGCTCACCTAGATACCAGGGAAGGACTGGAAGAGAATATTACACTTCAATGGATACATTTCACCCATATACAAATTCTTGATTATGAAGGGGTGCCTTTCAGGTGTAGAAGGTGTCATAAGGTTGAACGTATTTTCAAATATTTCCCTTTAGTAACTTCGACGTCATCCCCTTCCAAAGGCATAGATGTTCCAAGACCTAAGGCATCCCTAGTGGTCGATCAAACTCCTCGCTCTTCCCTACCATAGGAAACGGATGGGGGAAATTCTCAGCCAACCTTTTCTACCTCTCCTTGGCCTCCCTCTCTGCCCATGACGAGCTCGAGTTGTCACTGTGGCTACTCTCTCCTCGCTCTTCCTCCTCTCTGCTCCTCTATTTCTTTATCTTGTACTGCACAACAATTACATGTTGCATTTGCATCCATTTCTTGCATGTCTACATCTCCCCTCACTTGTCCATTGGGCCTACCTAACACTACTTTTTCTACTACCCCTCCTTTTGTAACTAGTCTATCCACCACCTCTTCTCTAGAACCCTCCACTTCATCTCGACTATCTCATCCATATAAAATCCACTCTTGGGTATCTCTCTCACTTGAACCATCTGGGATTGGCCTTATATCCCCTCATAAATCCACCAAGATCCCTCTGGGGCATCCATCATTGATCTTGAAAGCTATTATCCTTTTTGGGGCAGATGTGGCCTTGGGAAGATAATCCACTCTTGACAGGGTTCTTAGAGCAAAGAACACCCTCTCTCAGTGTCAACCATGAAGTGGATGTCTTTCAACTGCAGAGCGTTGGCTAGCCCTACTAAGAAATTATCCCTCAAAAGACTTCTGGATTCAGTGTTGACTAACATCATCCTTTTTAAAGAAATCTTAGGGAAGGCTAAGCAGGTCATCTCAGTTCTGCTCTCTATGAAGCTAGGTTGGTGTTTTCATGCACTTGATGTCAATGGTCGATCTTGGGGAATTTCATTGGTATCAACACCCGCTCTATCAACCTCATCTCAATCTGGGGGGTTTTTGGATTTATAGGCATGGATATTTACTCTTCGGAGATGGGTAGGGACTTATGAATAATCAATGTATATTCACCCTATCTCAACAGGGTCGATTTTGGAATCTCTTAATGCATATTTCCTTGAAACAGTCCAACAATATTATTATGGGAGGTGATCTCAACTACACAATTGGTCACACAGAATATTGGGGACATAATGCACATTTGGACCCCCTATCTGATTTTATGGAGAAACTTTTGAAGCAACACCATATGATTGATATCCCCATGAATAACAAGAAATTGACCCGATGCAATAGAAGAATAGGAGAAGCATCTTTGGGCCGAAGATTGGATCGCTTCCTCATTAAAGAACACTTCCTATGCACCCTATCAAATTTATGACAATGGGAAGGATCTAAGGGTATCTCTAATCATTCCCCTATCTACTTGGAATTGGCAAGACCTTTTCAAAAACAAAGAGCACCATTTAAATTCAACTCAACTTGGCTGATGGATCCCAATTATCATAAATTGGTCACTGATTATTGGCAAGCTCACCCACCCACTCACGGGTATATTATGGCAAAAGGTTTTTGTTGCAATCTCAATGAACTTAAGAGACTATCCATACAATGGGAAAAAACCAAGTGTGCTCGGGATGATCAGACACCCTACTTTATTGAGCATAAGTTGGTTGATCTAATGGATGAGTAGGGCCAAGGTTTCTCCTCTAAAGAAGTTAAAAATACTCTCACTGATGTAGAGGCTCAAAGGTCTAAAATACTTAAGGAACAAGATGAGACCTGATGACTTAGGAGTAGAGCCATCTAACTCAAGGTTGGAGATGAAAATACAAAATTCTTCCATAATTTCACAAAAGGGATATTGCCTTGTAATACTATATGGAAGATGTCTATTGAACATGGATCATTTGCTCACACCTTTCATCAAATAGATCATCTAGGAACCTCTCACTTTCATCAACTTTTCAACGCTCCACCTGGGGCCTCTCTTGCCAAAATTATTTGCATTTCTAGACTCTTCCCTCGTTTTGTTGACCATGATGCATCAGGAGACCTCACTAAGCCAGTGACTATGGGAATTGGAAAGTACTCTTAAATGGTTCAAAAAGGATAAAAGTCTTGGACCAAATGGATGGACAATTGAATTCTATCTTTCCTTTTTTGTGATTATTAGATTGGACCTTCTTAAGGTAGTGGAGGAATGAAAAACCTCGGGTTGCATGTATGAGGCTATCAATTCCACCTTCATTGCTCTTCACTCCATTAAGTTGAAGCATTTAAAAGGATACATTCTAAAAATTGATCTCTCCAAGGCTTTTGATTAGGTTAGCTGGCTTTATCTAAGAATTCTCCTCACACATTTAGGCTTTCCCCTCACTTTCATTCAATGGATCATGCGCTGCATTTCCTCCATCTCTTTCAGTGTTCTTATGAATGGTTCTGCCTCCAATTTCTTCCATGCTGAGAGGGGTCTCAGACAAGGGTGCCCATTTTCTCCTCTATTATTTCTGCTCACTATGGAAGGACTAAGCATATTGATTCTACATTCCAGAAGAGAAGGGCGCATACAGGAACTCAAGATCACAAATTAGTGTACAATTTCTCATCTCCTATTCGTAGATGATGTGCTTATCTTCCTAAATGGTGGCATCTGAGACTTCTCCAATTTCTATGATATCATGCTACTTTTTAGTGCTTCAATTGGGATGAAAATTAACAATCTAAAGTCATCCATTACATTCTTTGCATGATCTCTACAAACCCGATATGCATATCAGAAGTTTCATTTTCAAAGTCACCTATTGGAAGATGGAATTAAATACCTAGGGTTTCATTTCAAATCCCGTGGGTACCAAATAGCAGACTGGATCTGGTTGGTGGCTAAGGTGGAAAAAAGACTTCTAAAATGGAATCATAGATTCTTATCTAGAGTAGGGATATTGGTACTTATTAAAAGTTTTTTGGAAGCTACACTGGTTTACTCGATGTCCTTAGCATGGATTCCACAAGGTATATTTTCTATAATCCAAAAAATTTGTTGCAAATTACTTTGGAATGGACACAATAAGGGGAATTCATTTTCTGTGTGAGATGGAGTTGTATTGCATTACCCAAGAAATGGGGAGGATGGGGCCTAAAAGATCTTCCAGCCTTTTCACATGCTCTAACTTCCAAATTGGGACGGCGCATTCTTAATTCCCGAAGTCTGAGGTGAGAGGTGGCATTATATAAATACATTTGACCACTACACATTATGAAATGCATACGACTCCCTACTTGACACAGACAAGGAAATTTGATTATTTGGCAGGTTGTACTAAACACTCTTCCTACCATCGGGAACAACCTCACTTGATGCATTAAAGAAGGCACATTAGTTCATATTGGCTTAGACCCATGGACTGGTTGTGGTAATATGTACCACCTTCCACCTGATCTCATATAATTCCTTAAATATAAGGGCATCACCTCGATTCACACATTATAGACTTGGAGAAATCCACTATTTTTATGTAGGCTTGGAAATCATAACCCTTCCTTAGTATCCCTAACCAGTGGCTATAGGAATGGGAGGGATACATCACTACATTGATCGAATCATATGTCTGAATATCAAATGATGAAGATGATCTCATCTAAGCACATGCAACTCATGGAGCATATTCCACCAAGGAAGGATACCCCATCACACATGTTGCACACAAGTCACCTTCTTTGGAAGGGTGGTGGAGATCTCTTTGGAAACTTAAGGTGCCCCGTCGAACCTAAATATTAATGTGGAATTTTACTATGAATAAAACCCCCACTGGTGTTAAACTGATGAAACTATCCCACTATGGCTTGACCTGGTGTGTCATATGCCAATAGGTTGAGGAATCGAATGAGCACCCCTTCCTTCTTTGTCCAACTGTTAGTCACATTTGAGAAAAACTCCTTTCCTCTCTAGCAATCACATAGCATTGGGTCAGGAATAATATCTTGGAGGCATGGAACCAATGGTGGGCTAGGTCCACAAATATGAAAAATCAAAATCTCTCACTGATTATTTGCTGGTCTATTTGGTTAAGCGAGAACTGTATCACCTTTAGTAACAAGGAAATTCGATGGCCATTAGTACTTGCATAGATTATCAATGATTTTAATGAGGTACCTGATGATGACCATCCTCCACCTTCCCGTATAGTGATACCTGAAGCGATCAATCATGATCAACCTTGGGCCTATTTTGCGATCTGCCCAAGAACAGGATGTGGGGGGGGGGGGGGGTGATTTTATTTCACCTATCAGATACCATTTTTTTCGAATCTGTATGGGTTTGGGGGTTGGTACTAATAATTTTATTGAACTCATCTCACTCAGACATCTATTACATTTTTCCTTGGCACATGAATGTAGACAATTACAGATTTCTGGGACTTCCAAAATCATCATAAATTGGTTCAATAACACATCTCCATGTCATTTGCATTCAATCAGAAACATTTTGGATGATTCCATGCAATTAAAAAAACAATTTGAACATATTTCTTGTCTACACATTTACAGGGAGCACAATCAGGTTATAGATCAACTATCCAAGGAGGTCTCAAATGAGCCTAAAGGTCTATGGTTAATTCAAGAACAGACAGAGGCAGAGAATTTTCAGTATTACCACAAGACTTACATCGATCAACTACAAAAGAGGGTCGATAAGCCCTAATTTTTATATTTATTTACAGTAGTACATATCAGCTATCTATGCTTTATATATTTTTGTATAAAAAGTTTTACTGAACAGTTATTGTATAGCCTCTATGGGTAACTTATGTACAAACCTATATTTTTTTGAAGGTTATGGCCACAACATACAGCATATGCCTACAAACATATACAACATGTAATTTTCCAATTAATATAACCTTACGATTTTTCACCAGGGAAAAAAAGAATTCCTCTAACTCCTTAAGCACAAATCAATTATATAATGTTAGTCCCACCTCAATTGCTAAAAATCTCTGCACAATGAGGCAAGAGGGAATATTCATAGAGGTGAGGAGGGTGACCTTTCACCTTCTCCTATGACTTTTCATCTACCCTCATGACCCTTGACCTTCCTCATGACTCTCTCATGTCTAATGACTATTGAATGCTCAATAAATCTTGGCATGGTTGTTAGCATCATTATAAGAAACATTTACATATTGATAGAAGATAGGTTATGAGGATAATAGAGATGGTTCTTTGGAAACCCTATAGTTCTCATTTCCAATGCTATTGCAAGGTCATGAGACAAGGTTATGTTGTTCACTTTCTTTTCCTTCTACTGCACCTCATTTACATCCAGCCAACTTTTGATTTCATGCCTTTGGTATTTCTAACGAGTTCTAGAATCTTGTATGGTTTTGGCTTTCCAAATTTTTGAAACCCTAGTTATGCAACCTTTGCGAGAAACCCTAGTTACCTCTACATAGGCCAACATTCTCATTCCCACTTTTCTACCTACAAGCATATTACAATGGTTACACATGTTTGCATTCAAATAAAAACATCAAAAATGTGATATATTCATGAAAATCAAACACCAATTTTGGACCCCCTATGTAGTCCTTTTCTGTAGTTCAATGTCATCAAGGTATGTGTAGCCCAGGTAAAATCTAGGACATAATCCAAGAGGTACTCCATCAGCTAGTGTTTTATGCAAAAGACCTAGGTATTTTCCATCATCCATAGATATATAGATAGGAATAAAACCTTCTGATCAATGCCTCTTTGGCAAAAATTCCAGGTCCTTTATAGTTCCAACAACCACAAGTGTTTCCCAAAAGTAACGTATCAAATTCTAGATACAACTTCATTATCTTGTAGCGATAGGAGCCATGTAGTTTCACTAGTTTTAGGATGCAAAATGCCCACTTATTTGAATTGGATTTTGGACAACCATATTGTTCATCAGGAAGATAATATTTCTTCTCTTCATCATCAACCTTCTGTTGCCCTTATTTCATGTTTCCACTCTCCCAATAACTTGAACCATGAGCAATGTTATGTTTGGTAGAAAAAATAGGGGTTTTACTAAAATATTTCCTTATTATCACAAGTTAAACACCTTCATCCAATATTTCCTTCAATCGTGATGGAAACAATTCATTTGTAAGACCATAAGAATTAATTCCAAAAGGAATAAGTGCTCCAATTTCACTCTATTGTCAAGATTTTGATTAAATATGGGAGCTACTCAACATATGCATCTTAAACTTAATACCAAAATCACCAACCCAAAATTCGGCACCTGACATTTATAGCAATATCATGTGGCAGGTTGTTTCTCCCATTACCAAATCTTGGAGCTTTGATGGCAACAACTTTGACTAGTCCAAAAATTGTTTACAATCAATATAACCAATGCTTCCCCTAATATATATTTAAAAATAATAAGTAGCAGAACATTTAGCTGTGAGATCTTCCAAGCATGGGAATAATATATTTGATTATTATCATTTCTAGTGAGCGACCAAAATTCTAACATTCTTATTCTTCACAAGCAATTTTTCCTAATTTGTAACAAAATGGGGAATTATACATAACCCCTATCAATCTCCATAGTCTCTTCAACTATAATAGTAGCTTCAAAAGATGAAGATGATTCTCTAAATCACTTGCAATCATAGTTCCTAAGTGTTACACAGTAAATTGTCACTGTCTCCTTGTCAGTCTCCCTACTGTGTCATGAAATCAAATCCATCATGCTCATGCTCTCTGAAATGGCCAAAAAACCCTCTTTGCCTAAGTTTATTGGATCATCGCGACTGTTATTGAAATAACCACACTGACTGGCGGATGATAGTGCAATTGGTGCGCTGCCAGCGCGGAAGCACATGGGTTTCCTACGCTGATCGAATTTCATAGCCATCGCATCCTCTGTTTGTACTAAGTCGCGCTGACCAGACCTCTTCTGTTACTGAGATGTGATGTCAGCGCGCCAGTCCAGTTATGCACCCGCGCTGATCCTGTTTGTGCGAGTTTGTTCTAACAGCCAACCTTCCAGATGACTCCAGACCTGGTTGTTGGCCTTGTAAAGGTCGCCCTCCCTTCTATGGCATGTTTGTTTGTCATATGAGCCACCTTTCTTGGAGATAAGCTTATCCTTCCACCATCCATGGAGACTCCTTCTCCTATATAAGCCTCCACCATTGCCATGAGCAGCTAGTGTTTTAGATATAGTTTTGGACATATAGATTTTGACATAGAGGAATTCATAGTGCTTTAGTGCTGCTCCTAATAGGCAGTTGGTGTGTTAAGTGTGGATTGCTAGAGAGCTTAAGGAAGGTTATGAAGTTTTGTTGCCTTGTGTGAGAGAGAAAGTTGTTTGTCTTGGGAGATCTACCTCCAAGGGTGAATGCTTATAAGACTTGCTGGCTGGACCCTCTTGAGAAGGACTCAGCGTCAGAACATTGGTTGTATCTTTCTTTGTTTTTGATTAATAAAATATAGATGACTACTGTTATGGTTCCATTCTCATTTGTCTTATAATGGTTAATGTGAATTACATCCTTTCTGACTGATGTATAGTTGCTTTTACTAGATTTCACGCTTGTGTTTGTTCTCTCTTTGCATGTGCAGGTGTCCATCCACGAGGATAGTGGAAGATCGTGACCGACCAGAGCGAAGGAGTGAGAGCGGCATCTCTTCATCAAACAAATAGCGCTAAAATCCAAGTAGGTGTTCATTACCCACTTTTTAATTGCAACCAGGAACTTGCAGAGTAGCATTGATTGATTGTTGCTAGACCCGTTCTGGGCTAGTAGGGATCGCCTCTATCCGTAGAGGGGATTTACCTCTCCAACAATTTGGCGACTCCACTGGGGAGCGTTGCTTGTTTCTTTTGTTGTTCATCCTTATTTTGAGATTGATTTTCATTCTCTTGTCAAGATTGGGGATTATCTTTCTATTTTGATTTCCTGGTTCACTCTGGGAAACGCTTTAATTGTTTTAAAAAGCTGTTGCCTTGGTTTGGGAGTTTTTGGTTTGATTTTGCCTGTTTTTTAGCCTCAGCGCGGTTTATATCAGAACAGTCGTGCTGACATCGCACATCTGTTTCTTTGGCTTCACTGTCATTGCATTTATACGTTTAACAGTCGCGCTAACCTTGTTTTCGGCCCAGCGCCCTTAATCCGTGTCCTTCCGCGCTGACAGCGCAAAGTTGCTACGCGTGTTGTCTGGTCAGCGCTTTGTTGCTGAGGGTCACCCGCGCTGATCCTGTAGAATTCATTTTTGTCCAAATTTGCCTCCTGAACCTGTTGGTTTGGCTGTCCCCTGCTCTTTCCACTTGGCTTGTGACTTGTTTTATTTTGTCTGAATTGTGACATACTTGCTCGCGAAGTCTTGTTCCGCAAGGGTTCGTTTATTACTTGTTTTTCGGTTTTGCAAAGCCTTCCTTTTCGCTTTCGCTGCTTGGTTTTCATTTTGCCTTAACTTTTACAGTTGCTGGAGTGTGTTGAGTCTTTATTTGACTGGTTTTGACTTCCATCCTTCGGGTGTTTGATTTTCTCTATTGATTTCGCACTCAAGCCCTAGGGCATATAGTGGCCGTGTGTGTGTCAAGCCTTCCATGGGATCTTGTTTTCTTGTTTGACCAGCCAACTTCAGATTTGCTTTTCACATTCGCTTGGTGATTGTTCGAAGTTTTTTGGTTGTGTTCCAAGCGATTTGCCTTCTTCCTTTGAATTCCTTTTTGTCTTGTTGAGCTTAGATCACATAGCTCATAAGCCTTTGTTTTTCCTTTGATTCGGAAAACTAGTTTTTAGTGTCTTGGGAACTTTCTTGTGTTTGCATTGAGTGATTTCATTTATTTTGCTTGGTGTAGCTGTCTCTCAAAATCATTTTAAACATTTTTGTGCCATTGAAAAGAAAATCAAACTAGTATCTTTTGCATTTAATGGTTAAAAGGAAAAGAACATTTCGTTGTTTTGTGTTTTCAAAAGAAAAGTTCCATTTCCTTGCTGTTAGTTGCATTTAGTTGTTTGATTGCTTGAGTTCGTTTTGTTCGATTCAAAATTCCTGACCTTCTCATAGTTAGAATTCATCGAACAAAATAATGTTCTTTGGCATGTAGTTGCATTTAAGTATTTTTGAGAGATCATACGGTAGGACCTGAAATCAAAACTTAATTCAAAGATCGACCGTAAAATAAACCAAATTTATCTAAAAACACATTGGAACTTAATGCAAATATCTAGAGGTCTAGGCTAGAGACGTGTTCCGGCGTCTTTAAACCTGGTAGCTTACCGTTGAGTGGTTGGGTGATTCCTCCACAGTGAAATGATAGGTGCCAGCACGGATTGAGCTCCCACGTACCGTCGCGTATATATGGGGAGACTCCACTAGGTTTACATCCTTTATCCATAGGAAGCCGAGTCTGCCGCCTTGTGAACCGTAACGCACCGAACACAGCATTCAGGAAGATTGACTACAGTACGGAAAGTCCTTGGTTCTCATACGATTGCCAAGGTGTATAAGCAATTTTACGAGTTGCTTGGTAAACCTTTTGCTTAGAATCTCCACAACAGTCACTTTTGATCCTTTTCAGACTCCCTAAAAGAAAAGGTGTAAGTGAGCGTCTTGTCACTTCGTGCTCATTAAATATTCGAAGGAGATAGAGTCATCTTTTCGTCCTTTTCTCGACTCTCGAAACATGAAAAGGTCAAGTTCAGTTCCCGTGTCTTAAAATTCATTTGGCCACGATAACATTACCTGGTTAGATCTTGTGTGCGTTTAGTTTTGAGTAGGTTTTTACCGTTAGCTTGCTCAGGGCCTTTGTTTGATCATCCTGGCGGATCCATCAACTTCGTCTTCTGTCCCAAGCGACGAAGGGTCTCCATCTTCTGTTGCCCCTAAAACTCCGGTCTGTGACGCTCTTCCCATTGTTCTGAGCATCCAACCGTTGAATTCTCGAGCTCCAGAGGACGATTTCTACGAGTTCTTTTACAACCCTATTTGGGAGCCCTCTGACGAGGATTTTCCTGCCACTCCTGTCGGTGTCCCATCTCCGATGGCTTCTTCTGATATGGGCGACACTTCTCCTGTGTCGAGTGGCCCATTCGTCATGTCGAGTATAGATACTCCCATTCCGGTGACATCCCCCATCATCTCTACGCCCTACACCGTTACGTCTTTGGGCGTCACAGTGCCGGCGCGCTACAGATCTTTGAGGGATGCTATCAACTCTGCAACTTCCTCTTCTGTTTGGGATCAAAACATCGTCCCTACCATAGGACCGTTTGTTTCCCAAGTCCACCATACTACTGTTACAGTAGTCCCCTCCAACCCGACCGTTTGTGTCGCGGCGTCAACTCCAGTTGTTAGTACCGCCACAGCGTCATCTACTGTCACTTCTGCCACGGGCCCATCTCGAGGTCCAACGCAAAGTGGTCAAACGTCACCTGCTTCTAGAGTTATGCACCCTGCAAGTGGTGCTCCTCCTTCTTCCGATCATATGACGGCAGAGGAGGCATATTTTCAATACTTGCGTAATGTCCAGAACCCAGATGAGCAACGCCCGTATTATGATCCTGAGAATCATTACTTGTTTACCTCCTTGCCTGAAATACCTTATGATGAGGTTTCCGTTCCATTGAACGTGGCTCGGGGTACCACCGGCTATGGTGGCGACCAGTACCATCTGGGACAAGGACAGCAAGGACCACCCTACCAGGGTCAACAGCCCTACTCGCAGCCTAATCATGGGCAGTAGTATGCTGGCCAGAATTACCCAGGTCAACAGGGAGGCCCACAAGGACAACCCAATCAGGGACAACCTTTGGCCTCTAGTGGTCCGACTTTTACATATCTTGGGAAACCTTCTGGAAACCCGGGACAACCCAATGCCCAACAAGGTCAACCAGGTACCCAGCAAGGCTACCCTTCACGGCAACCTTATGGGAACCAGGAACAACCTTATGGGCAACAAGGTTGACCCGTAAACCAGCAAGGCAACCCTTCTGGGCAAGGGGGCCAGCCTTACGTGCAGCAAGGCCAGCCTACCGCTCAACAACCATTTGGTCAACAAGGACAATCCTCGGTTGCGCAAGGGCAGCCCCTCACTCAGCAAGCGTGACCTTCTGGGTGAGCGGGTCTGTCTCAAATCCGACCAGGACAACCCTCTGGCCAGACGGCTCAGCATGCAGGCGGGTACCAATCCCGACCTCCTCTTTCAAGTGGGTATCAATCCCAGCATCCGTACTCAGGTGGGTATCAATCCCAACCTCCGTATTCAGGTGGGTACCAATCCCAACCTCCTTACTCGGGCGGGTATCAATCCCAACCTCCGTACTCAGGTGGGTATCAATCCCAGCCTCCGTATTCGGGCGGGTATCAATCCCAGCCTCCTTACTCAGGCGGGTATTAATCCCAGCCTCCTTATTCAGGTGGGTATCAATCCCAACCTCCTTATTCAGGTGGGTATCTGGCCCAAACTCCTTATTCGGGTGGGTACCAATCCCAACCCCAGCATTCAGGTGGGTATCCATCCCAATCTGGTCATCAAATGCCACCTGGTTCCCATGCTCAGTACGGATACCAGCAACCCCAGGGGCAAAATCAATATACCCCATATCAGAATTACCAACAGCCGCAGGGTAATCCTTATCCGAATTATCAACAACCTGCTGGCCAGTATGGTAACCAATGGGGTGCTGGGGGGCAGAATCAGCAACCCAGTTCCGGGAATAACCCTTATGGACAAAATCCTTCTGGACAAGGTCCTTATGGACCTGGACCATTGGGACAAGGAAAATGGGGGCAACCAGGAACTGGATGGAATTCTGGTTCTTCCTCGTATCCGACACAAATGTCTTTTAATCCGCAGCTACCATTTTTAGCGACGTTGGAACTGCCCGATGTGTCAAAGTTAATGAATGATCCCATTCTACACGATCCACAATGGCCACCAGTTCCAACTAAAATACCTAGTGACTGTCCCAAATTTGATGGGAAGGCCGGAGAGGACCCTCAGGCTCATGTGATGACGTATCACTTATGGTGTTCGTCAAATTCATGGCTTGATGACTCGATCCGACTTCGCCTCTTTCAGAGGACCCTCACTGTTTCGGCAGCTAAATGGTATATTGAATTGGCCCGTGCGTCATTTCATGATTTCAATTCGTTAGATATGGCATTTTTGAATCACTTTCAGTTACCCATTCGGTACGAGACAGGGACTCACCTCCTCACGTCTCTTAAGCAGGATACTGCTACGCACATCTCCGATCATATTCACGAATGGAGAAGGCGTCGTAGGTTAATGAAGTTCTAGATACCTGATTTCCTCCTCACCGAATGGTTTACGACTTCCTTCGTCCCCAAGATTGCGCGGGACATTAATATGGGAGCCTGCGTAACTGAAGAGCAAGCGGTCGCGCGTGCTCAGTACCTAGACTTATTTTACTCTCAGTCTGGTACTTTGTATGATTATTTGCCAGATGCCCCTAGGCCCAGTACATCCAAGGCTCCGCCCAAGCCATCTGTCGATGGAGTCATTGGCTTTGTAAACCAGGCCTCTAAAAAATCATCGAACTCTGGGAAGCAAAAGTCAAGTGCATCCAACGAAAATACTTCCCAGGGTGTTGTAATTTCCGATAACACTTCCGAGGTCAATGCCGTTCAGTCCACCACGGAGGGCAAGACCTCGAAAGGCAAGAAAAAGGAAAAGGGGAAAGGGAAAAATAAGTCCGATCAACCCAAGCAGGAATCCTCTAAACCTCTCGCCGAGGAAGGAGCTAAACGCAAACCTAAGTATCCTTGCCTCATTTGTGAGGAAGATCACTACACTAAGGACTGCCCTAGGTAGTTCGAAGTTAGTCGTTTGTTGAAAGGTGCTCCTGGGGTCCCTGCAGTTATGAAAGAACCCTTTCCCTCTCAGCAAACCCAGATGGTGGCTGATCCTTCTTCATCTTCTCCCTTCGGTTCCTAGGTCTTTATGGTTGGAACTATTCCTATTCATGTAACAACTCGAGCTAAGGAGTATTCTTCGTCCGCCTGGAAGGAGCCAGAGGTTCCCTCAAGTGCTCCTTCGTCCAACTCTGGTCCTCTCCATATCGAGAGGCCAAATACTAAGATGACAATCCAACCCCCTCCCAAAGGGGTACTCAGGAGGTCTTCTTATAACCCGAATGCTCGTGTTGCCCAGCACTACAACATCTTGGAGGACTTAGCGCAGGCTCTGTCTGCCATGTCTGCCTTAGAGGTCCTTCAGAGCTGCCCCCCCCAGAGGAAGTCCCTGCTATCGGCCATCAATGGCATCGACCCAGCGGACTCGGATTTAATCACCTTCGACCTCGAGAGCCATGTTCCTCGACTGCCTCATCAGATAGCTTTCCTCATTCAAGTCATCATCAATTCTAAAACGATCCATCGTACAGTCATTGATGAGGGCGCCTCAACCTGGATTATGTCTATTGCATGTTGGAAAGCCATCGGGTCTTCGACGTTGAGTCAGTCCCCAACGACCTTGGAAGCATTCGACGGGAGAGAATCTCGACCTTATGGTATCCTTCAACGGCTACCGATTACCTTAGAAGGGAAGACTGTAGAAGTAGAAGTTGAGGTTGTAGACGCGAATCTCACCTATAACCTCCTTCTGGGCCGGAGCTAGACGTACACTATGCGTGTTGTGGCTTCGTCCCTCTTCCGTGTCATTCACTTCCCCCATCAAGGGAAAATTGTCACGGTCGATCAACTCTCTTTTTTCGCTTCCTCTTCTGAGGGAAACGTACCCTTTGTTGAGCATACCTCAGTTCCGTATGAAAATGTGGGAGCAGGGCTCTTCAAAGAACCCGCCCTTATGGGTTTTTTTTCCCTCCCACCTCCCAACCTCGCCTCGATCTCCATGATCTCGGTTTGTTCTGACCCTTGGATTCTTCCTTCCATCGACCAGATAGAACCTTGGGGCGAGGAAATGTCATTGAGTCCAGCCGAGCTCAACTACGTTGAAATTGTCATTGCATCGGCCTCTCATGATGAACCCTCTGTCACGAGTGGGGCTCTCGACTCAGCTGATTTTCCCCCTTGGTTAGGAGAATACACCTCCTCGGATCCATTGAAGGAAATATTTCCTTCCGATGAGGCTATTATAGAGATAATGTCTCTGGACAAATGTCCGTGGTTTCCTCTTCACCACCGTTCCTCCTTTCTCCCTACCTTTCGGGAAACACTGCTTTGTCTTGAGCGGTTTGCTCCATGTCTCCCTTCTCAACCCCTTCAAACACCCATTCAGATTTATCACACATCATCCGAAGGAAATTTAGGGAACATCACGCAGACACAACCAATTGACATCTCTGTTAAGGCAGGGATCGTCGAGAATATTTACATAGGAGTGACCTGCACTCCTGAGGAGATTCAGGTTTATATCGCCCTTTTTTGTGAATTTTGCGATGTCTTTGCATGGTCCTATGAAGAAATGCCCGATATTGATCCATCTATAGTAGTGCACGAGATACCAAGGTATCCCGGGGCGAAACCAATTCACCAGCGCTTGCGCCCCGTGCACCCCCGTAAGGCAGCAGCCATCAAAGCAGAGGTTGAAAAGCTTCTTAAGGCGGGATTTATTTATCCCATCCCACTGACAGAATGGGTTTCAAATATCGTCCCTGTTGACAAAAAATAGGGCACCATTCGTGTCTGCGTTGATTACCGTGACATTACAGAGCTTGCCTAAAGGACAACTACCCCACGCCATTTATTGATCAACTCATTGATGAGTGTGTGGGTAGCGAGATATATTCTTTTATGGATGGCTTTTCTGGTTACAACCAGATCAACATTGCTCCGGCAGATCAACATAAGACGGCCTTCATCTGTCCTTGGGGCACCTTTGCTTATAAAAAGCTCCCCTTCGGCCTAAAAAATGCCGGCGCTACTTTTCAGCATGCGATGTCGTATGCTTTCCACGATATCAGACACATCGTACAACCTTATCTGGATGATCTTCCCGCTCATTCAGCTAAGCGCGCGGACCATCCATCGCACCTTCGTGAAATCTTTCTTCGTTGCAGACACTATAAAATTCGCTTAAATCCGCACAAATGTGTCTTCTGCGTGGAATCAAGTCGACTGCTCGGGTTTATCGTCTCCCGAGAGGGCATCCGTCTGGATCCCCTTAAAGTCAAGGCAATTGTGAATCTTCCTCCCCCTGCAACTTTGCGGCAATTACAGAGTTTGCAGGGGAAAGCTAATTTTCTAAGATGGTTCATACCAAACTATGCCGAAGTGGCAAAGGGTTTTACCCGGTTACTGAAGCATGACACCCCATTCCGATGGGATGCCATAGCCGAGGAGTCGTTTGCTCATCTCAAAACCCTCCTGGTTTCTGCCCCTTTGTTGCAGCCTCCAAATTACCATCGTGACTACACGCTCTATTTGGCTGCTGCCGATACTACTATCGGCATGGTTTTGGTCCAGGACGACGATGATGGCATCGAGCATGTCATCTATTATCTTAGTCGCAACTTATTAGACACGGAAACTCGATACGCATATGTCGAGAAGTTGGCTCTTGCCGCGGTTTGCGCTGTCCAACGATTCCGCCACTACATTCTGTTGCGTACTACTACAGTGATTTCATATTGTAACCCCATGACATATATTCTTTCACGACAATTGCTGGGGGGCAAGTACTCAAAGTGGATCGTGATCCTCCAAGAGTTCGACTTGGAATTTGCTGCAGCCAAGTCCAAGAAATCACTTGTTTTTGCTGAACTGCTATGCTCCTTGCCATCCGCCGCTACTTCCTCGCAGATAGAGGAGTCTATTCCAGATGAAACTCTTTTCCTTATCAGCACCCTCGATCCATGGTATGGGGACATAATTGTCTATTTATAGATGTCCTCCTTCTGCCCCGAGACCTTGAAAGACACTCGTCGACGGATTCGTCACCAAGCTCAGCCATATCGCATAGTTGGGGACACCCTATACCGCCTTGGGGTTGATTCGGTTCTTCGTCGATGTCTCACCTTCGAAGAAGCTAAAAGAGTTCTAAATGACTTCCACTCCGGTGCTTGTGGCAGTCACATGTCTGGATATGCCACCGCACAAAAGATCCTCCGTGTTGGCTACTTCTGGCCTTCCATCTTCAAGGACTGCATTCTTGCCGTCCGTTCTTGTCACGAATGCCATATTTACCAGTGGAAGATGCGTGCGCCCGCTGCCCCGCTGCACCCCGTTGTGACCATAGGCCCCTTTGCTAAATGGGGCATCGATTATGTGACATGTAACCCTCGCTCGGCCGGGGGGAATGGTTACATCATTGTTGCTGTAGATTATTTTACAAAATGGGCCGAGGCGATGCCCACATTGTCGGAAGACGGTCATACGGCGGCGCAGTTTCTTTTCAACCATGTTATCTCTCGGTTTGGAGTTCCACAAGCCATTGTTACTGATCACGGAAAACATTTCTGGAATCATATGATGGTCGAGTTGACAAACCAACTTGGACTTAAGCATACTAGTTCCTCTCCATACTATCCTCAGGCGAACGGTCAGGTTGAAGCCGTGAACAAGGTCTTGGTCACGATGCTTCAGAGAACTATTGGCATGCACAAGTCTAATTGGCATTTGATGTTGTTCTCCGCATTGTGGGCCTACCGGACCTCCGTGAAGGATGCCACCGGTTTCACCCCTTTTCAGCTAGTATATGGATTGGAGGCAACCCTTCCCATTGAGTGTGAGATTC
>APFE031359623.1:0-14289 GCA_000404065.3 Pinus taeda | reverse complement strand
TACCGCATGAAGAATCCATCTGATGCATAACCCTTTGGAGGCTAGGTATGGAAAACAAAGCACATCTTTTGAAATACACCTCTTAGTGTAGCTTAAAATGTTTCTTATCATTGTCGAATCATTCTGTCTTCAATGACATGCATGGTTGAAAGAACTGAAAGTCATTCCACGTGTTTCCTCTTAATGTCTTACTCCCTTTCACTTGTTTATTACATAACTTAGAAGATGAAGAGTATTACCATTTGTTTATTTAAGCTATGGAGGTTGTGACCAACATGATCTTATGAGTAACCAGGCATGATGCAAGGAATCCTAAGTGGGATGAAATATGTTTGATGATATGTATATAGTCAGTACACTCCTTTGCATTAATCCTTGCTTTGTATCTTACATGTACCCTCACTACTTGTCAGATTTGGCTACCAGCTGCCAGTAGTCTCTTAGCTCTTTCCTGACAAAGCAAGGGAAGGAATTTCCTTCAACCTGATTTATTCAAGGCTCTTCATAGAAAGTATAGAGCTAAGAGAAGGAGATGTAGAACCTCACTATAAAACTCTTGAAAATACTTTGCATGTTCAAATCTATCCAAACGATTACGCTGCCACTCAACGACGTTGTCAATCTTGGAAGACTCAAGAAGGATCACATCTCTAGATATTACAAACTTCTTATTCACTTTATCATAGAGATGGTATTCTTTGGAGGTATGAGTATCCAAAGAACATACATTTGGGACTCCTTGCACTAAGTTTTTTTATTTGTTCCTTAGGTATCAAGGCATAACAGGAGGAACCAAAAACCCTGAGATGCCTCACTGAAGGAATGTGGCCATACCACATTTCATAGGGAGCCTTGTTTCTGATAGCATGAGATGGACACCTATTCTTGGAGATCAGCCCTTGAATCAGATGGAAAAACTGGAAAATATCAAAACTTGGCTTCAGGCCAGCAATCTGGAAACCCTTTGGGACATCTCCAATTGGACAAATGATGCAGAAAGCCTATGGGATGGTTTGAATTTGGGGGAGGTCCCTCATTGGCTGGATGGTGAAGCCAATTTATTGTTGGATTTTCTCCAAGGAAAATCTCCCTTAAAGGCCTCTTCTAAGGACAAAAGAGGGTGGGGTTCTCTTTAAGGCTCTTACTTAGCAGTAGAAGGTTACAAAAGTATGATGGTTGTCCCTAGCGTCCCCCCAGAGCCAACTCAATGGAAATTTATTTGGTCTTTTCCTGCTCTCCCCAAAATTGACTTCTTTTGCTGGACTCTGGCGCATAAAAGTATCCTCACTAGAGATAACCTGAGGAAGCGTGGAATGGAAGGTCCCTCCAGGTGCCCTCTTTGTGCATTGGATGAAGAAATGGCTAACCACCTGTTCTTATTGTGCCCCTTTGCTCAAGAAGTTTGGAAGGGTGTCCTGATGTTAGGACCTGACAAAATAGAGCTTCCAGGAAATATTCAGGACCTGCAAAGAAACTGGGCCAAGTTATCCCCGTTCTATCTCTCCAAAAAACGATCCCTTCTCAGGTGCAGTTAGCCCCCATCCTCAAAAAAATCAGACTACTGTTGCCCAAGTTCCACAAAATCTCCTTCTATCATGTTCTGAGGAAGTTAAACTCACAAGAGGACTTGGCAGCCAACCTAGGCTCTCTCAGGAGTAGGGGATCTCTGTTAGTAAATGATGTTGAATCGGACTGCAACATTCCTTAATTTTGGAGTTGTTTGGGCCTCTACTCCTTTGAGCATTTCGCTGATTTAGATTCTCCAGACATCAGGACCATACCATTTTGAGCTGGCTGTTGTTAGGAAATGCAGACTCATCCACAAGGGAAAATTCAGAATGCAACCGTGGCATTTTCAATCTCTGTTCGTCGTTGGAACTCACTGATGCGTCTGGGTAGGTGCTGGGGAGTTCACGAGGGCCTCTTCAGGGCCAATTTACCACTCTTGGCATTCTTGAACACTATATAACACTCTGACACACATTTCAAAAAGAAAACGTAGTGATTCTTGGGATGATCCGACACTCCGGCACGTTGAATCTCCTCTCTGCAAGCTAGGAAGCAGAGCTACGTCATGGAAAGAAAAAGCAGTGGAATTTCAAGGCACCATTCTGAAACCAATTCAAGTTCTTTTTCAAGCCTCTATCTGCATTCACAGTGTAACTCATTCAGTGGACTATTCAAAAGCAAAATCTTCTTTCCCCGCCGACTGTAACAAGGAAATACAGGGTTTCAGTGTTAAAGTCCTCGGCAGCTGATTTGCCGAATTTTAAATAAAAACTAACCGTTTATGTCAAAAAAAAAAAGAAAATGGAGAGCGGAGTGCTTAGGGTTTGATGCTGCTCTGGAACTGGCAGACCTTCACAGACTACGTTGTTCTGCCATTAACCTTCAGCCATAAGGAAACTACAACACAATAAGGAACAACTATTGCGCAATGGAACCCCCTCAGGGGGAGGACATGATGCCTCCCCCTGCTGATACGGAAAATGGCCTGCGACAGACTGAAAATGTCACGATGGACCATCCAGAAGATACAACAGCAGAGAATGAAAATACGCCAACGAATAAAAACACAAATGAAGAACCATGAGTGATGTCAAAACCCTGCAAGCCGGTAGCAGTTGACAAACCCAAAATCGACCTCCCAAGTCAACGCATCAACACTCAGATCCAGTTTATGAGGGATCATGCTTTGATAGGAAATTTCATAGGCCTTTGGCCAACAGAGAAAGCTTTGCATGGCTGGATCGTAGCCAAATGGAAGCCAAAAGGGCACATAACACTGCAGTTAGGGCCTAAGGGCTTCTTTACTGCCATTTTCAATTGTCTGGAGGACCGAAACAGGGTATTGGATGGAGGACCATATTTCTTCAACGCAGCAAGGCTATACCTAAGAGGATGGATCGAGCACTTTAACTCGGACATCTCCTAAACTCATGTATGTTAGCAACCCGACTTTGGGAGAAGGTTAGCTTCAGATGTCAAAGAGATGGACGAAATAAGGAGAATTCAACTAGCATTATTCATTCTTGGCACCTCACCCTTATAAAAGCAAAATCTTAAATGCCTTATGGAAGCTAATACCAAGTTTCCTCATGTGGACAATCTGGAAAGAGAGAAATAGCCGCATCATCAAAGACCATTCCTCTCCCATAGAAGTTCTATGGATCAATATATGTCAAAACATACGAGAAACCTTGATGCTCCAAACGTGGCTTGATGATGATTTCCCATCCACACCACAGGAACAAAATATATGGCTAAACTGGAACCTTTAGTGGAACCATGAGCAGGTACACCTAAGGAAAATCCCTCCCTCTGGAGATACACCTGACAAATGGACTCCACCCCCACCACACATGGTACTGCTCAACTTTGATGGAGTGTCAAAGGGAAATCTAGGTAAAGCAGGATTTGGGGGAATATTTAGAAATCACAAGGGCAATGTTCTCCAAACATTCATGGGGTCAATAGGTTGGGATAAAAAAAACTCAGTCGAATTAGAAGGAATTTGGCAAGGACTTCTCCTAGCTCAGAACAATAGATTCTTCCCACTCATAATTGAAGGGGACTCTCAGATCTTAATTAACATGATCAACCAGATCTTACAGGGAACTCCAGCACATAAAGTGGGTAGCAACACTTAAGCAATAGGATATCTGTAAAGGAGCACTTAAGCAATAGGATATATGCAAAGGATGTACATTACAAAAGTACATAAAATCCACATTCCATGATCAGGACAACAATGGTGCAGTCCTGGAAAGGATCCACTATGATGTTTATGGACCTTTCTCGACAATCTACACTGTTAGACACAAATATTTTGTCATTTTTATTGATGACTTCTCACGTAAGTTTTGGATATTTTTCATGTGGAAGAAAGATGAGACATTCTCCAAGTTCGTAGAACTCAAGGCACTATTTGAAAAAGAAGCTACCAAGAAGGTGAAGTCTCAATTGTAGCGACCGCAACACACTCGAAAATTTTGGCCTGCACTTAAATTTTGGAGCCTAATATGGATATTGTGATCAATCGTTCCTTAGTCACTTATTTGTAAGTTGATCATGATCTCAATCTCCCCTTTTCGATCTTAAGAGTCATTCATGCTTTTATTTTTACATAGAATTTGTCATCTTTGGGCATGTGGGTTATCGCTTGTCATGCAAAGGGAGGTTTGTTTTGATTCAAGCGGAAATATTTATGAGAATGGGTTGTCCTCACCACATAGACATGTTTCAAACTCATTTCACACAATCTATCATCATCCCAAAGTCTATCATCGGAGACACACTTGTCGTAAAATGCCACAAACATTGTTTCATTAAGCGAAGTATTTATATGTTCTAGATGGTTTATGTTGTATCACTAAGTTTTCAAGTGTGTGATCGTAGTCAAGTTTTATCATTGTTCACATCAGTTCCACTGCTCCCACACTTAGCCAAATTTCGGAGTATCCTTATCAACCTAGCCTCAACCAACTTTCCTGAACTACGCACTTCACATACATAACCCTCAAGATTTTCCCTTGCCTATTGGAATTGTGCAATGCACACAAATCCCAACCTCCCTTAGCATTCAAAAATATGGAGTGGTTTCCTCCAATGTCCTTCCCTCAGCCCGAACCCAATGTCTCCAGAAACTGTGCAGTTTTTTCCCTTGACTACCCAGTCTACCTTGCATCCTAAAATTGCATAGATGTGTCCTACCATGACCTCATCCAATAGTAGTGCCTTTCATCCAGCTAAAAATTTGTAAATGTTTCCTCCCAGGGCCTCATTCCGCAACGGTCACTTCTCGCTGAAAATACACAATTATGTCTCTCAGGGGCCACGAAGAAAGATGACAATATGGATGACTCTCAAGGAGCTGAGGATAAAAATAAGTAGACCAAGGAACCCAAGGTATGATAGAATATCGGGACCGCATGAAGACTCCATCTGATGCATAACCCTTTGGAGGCTAGGTATGGAAAACAAAGCACATATTTTGAAATACACCTCTTATTGTAGCTTAAAAGTTTGCTTATCGTTGTTGTATCATTCTGTCTTCAATGAAATGCATGGTTGCAAGAACTGAAAGTCATTCCATTGTTTCCTGTACGTGTCTTGCTCCCTTTCACTTTTTTATTACATAGCTTAGAAGATGAAGAGAAATACCACTTGTTTATTTAAGCTACAGAGGTTGTGACCAACATGATCTTACGACTAACCAGGCACGATGCAAGGCATCCTATGTGGGATGAAATATGTTTAATGATATGTATATAGTTATTACACTCCTTTGCATTAATCCTTGCTTTGTATCTGGCATGTACCCTCACTACTTATCAAATTTGGCTACCTGTTGCTAGCAGTCTCTTAGCTCTTTCCTGAGAAAGCAAGGGTAGGAATTTCCTTGAACCTGATTTCTTCAAGGCTATTCATAGAAAATATAGAGCTAAGAGAAGGAGATGTGGAATATCACTATCAAACTCTTGAAAATACTTTTCACGTTTGAACCTATTCAAACAATTAAGTTGCCACTCAACAACATTGTTAATATTGGAAGACTCAAGAAAGATCACATCTCTAGATATTATAAATTTCTGATTCACTTCATCAAAAATATACATATAGTAAAGGACAACAAAAGTCATATATGTATATGTATATATATATACACACACACACATAAACTTTGTGGAAAGTAAAAAGACATATAACTTAATAATCCTCACATGTCAAAAAGCCTTCTTTCCTTTGCAACTTACCAAATCTCATAAATTTGTTCCCGTTTAACCTCTGTCGTGTTAGGACCTATTAATGATATATGTATCAATGCATCAAGTGTGTTAATTGATAGTCTTATTATCCTTATATCTTTGATCATATTTTCCTTAGAGAACCCTCATTCACATGCGACGGTGCTCATTGGTATGACAAGCATTGCCTGCCATAATTTTAGCATATTTGGATAGGTAAAGTGCCAATCTTTGTTTGAGAAAATACTTTCCATGCATCTTCCATTAAGAATATTTCTCTATTCAAATAAACCATGTCAATAAATTGATATAATTCTCTTTTACAAGTTGTAATATCAAACATTAGTACATTTTCACCTTCATTACATGTTTTATGTTGCAAATGTGAAAAAATTATTTCAAGCCAATGCTTTACACTATTTTCTCTGACATAAATACCTGACGAGTAATGACAAGGACAAAGCAAACTTGTTGGATTAAAAAGATGAAGATCTGGAAATCTTGAATCAAAACTCTCAATCAATGCTTGGTCATAATTTCTTGTAAGTTGTATGCAACTCTGAAGGGAGCCCTCAATGCAAGCTACCATTGGTTGTGACAATTGTTCATCATGGATTGAAATATACAAAAATCATGTCTATGGGTATTCCCCTCTTTGTCAACATTTTCAAGGAAACCATCTTTGGAGTCTTTCAAAAATTTAGTAAGATGTAAAACACCTTCTACAAAAGAATTTAGTATACAAAAATATCTTTTAAGAGTATTTAGTGCATGGTTAATAGGTATTCCAAGAAATGTGACATCCACATTATCTTCTTCAAATTTTTCGTTTAGATTATTCAACTCCTTCAAAACATCAGCAAGCATTTTTAAACAAAATTGAATTAAAAAAATCCTTGCCTTATGATACAATGAATTCTTTCTTTCTCTCTTCTACACGCTCAAAATAGAGAGCCATAGAATCCCATGGTTTTGAAGAACTTGCAAGGATTCTAATTCCATTATCTCTAATAAGGAAATGAGCTTATTATTTCTCTTTGCTAAATTTCCAACCCATGAGTATACCTTGTTTGTTATTGTCTCAACATACAAATACTCAGGTATCTTTTTCAAAGCATATGATGCTACAAGTGCTTCAATATGTGAAATGCAACGAGTGCCAATCAAATTTGCTAAATCATTCTTTAGCAGTGTGACAAATCCATTTTCACATCCAACCTTAGATGAGGCACCATCAGTCGAAACCGCTATTAGTTTCTCATTTTCCAACTACATTGTTTCCTTTAAATTAACAATGGTATCATATATAGTCTTTCCTTTTCCACTAGGAACAATAATCATTTTCATAAATTGTGTGACTGGAGGGCCAAACCTTTTAAATCTAGATATGTAGAATACACAACAAGGTGTTGTTCCAAACCATTATCCATACTTTTCTAACACTTTTCTAGTTTTCACTTCTTCAAGATAATTTGATATAGAGTGAATGAATTTAGTAGCTTCTTTTCTATTTATGTGGGAAGAATACTCCACTCGATAAGGCATATTAGGTGTCTTTAGATGCATTTGAATATGACAAAGATCTTCATAAGTAAAAATTGAAATACCTTTTCTTGCAATAAAATATGCTAACTAAATGGTAGTTCTGACCATTTCCTTATTAGCCTCACTTATAGCCACTATGTGTTCTTTAATGGGATTTTCAAACCTTTCATGTCATACAAATTTCTCTGAGTTGATGTTTGATGAATAATGGATTTTGCATGAGTTCTCACAACATCATATTGAATCGTATTAAATCCATCTCCAATACCCCATGGACCTTGAGCCTTGTATTTCTCACAAATTTTACACTTCATATGAGTCCTCTGATATTCAAAATTGATACTATACACCCAAGGATTTTTTATCATCCACTCTTCTCAGAATTCATGTTTTGAGAAGGCCTTCCTCCCTGAACTACTAGATCCACCACCGTGTCCTTCCTTTTTATTGCCAAGAATTTCTATATCAACAAAATACTCTTCATTCATATCTTCATTAGCATCATCATTCAAATGAGGTATATATGGAATATCTTTAAAATTATAAGTCTTTGATGTTTTAAAATATACATAAAAAAAAAAAATAGTTGATTGACCCTTCCTTTTTGGAGGCTTTTTTATTTAAATAATTTACCTACATGCAAAACAATTACAATAAATCACAATAATCAAATAAAGAGTGAAGGATTGATAGTCATTACATAAGCAAAGATGTCAAGATAATAAGGTGTAATTACTAAAGAATAGCACATTACACCTTGAAGTGTATATGAATGTGGAATGAATTTTTTTATCTATTTGTAATAGTAGAATTTTATTAGTCACTGAAATTACATTTTGGTAATTTATGATGATAAAATCCCTTCAATAAATATGATATTTATTATGGTTCATTAGATTTCTTTGTTTTGATGAATGCTCCTTAAAAAATTACTAGACACTACCTATAGTACAATGATTACTTACTATAAAATAGATACACTACCTATAGTACAACAACTAGATCAATAATAAGTCAATTCAAAAAAGCAACTTCAAACCTTATTTTTATGGAACCTTAACCCATGTAAAATAACATAACATTTTAAAATTCTTATGGAATTTAATATTCTTAAACCTATAAGAAATCAAATTAAGTTAAATATATGTTTGTTGTTAATAAATTTAACATAAAAGATTTAAATTAAAATATATTAAGTATTAAGAGCCCTAGGTTATGCATGGTTCGACTGCCAAGGAGCCTCCAGTTGAATCATTACGTGGGAATATGCATCGGTTCTATGGTGCAGATGTCTCTTCCAAATCCAACGGTCGTGGCGTTAGATCCTGGTACATTGTGTGTGTTGAGGTACTGATCTCCCAGGGTTGTCGAGCCGAGAGTGTTAGTCCATCGAGTCCTCAAATGGTTCACTTCTATCTTTCTCTGTTATGGTTCTCTACCCGCTGCTTTACCTCGCCACAGTTTGCCTTTGATCAAGCTGCCCACTTCTGGTTGCCTTTGAAATTGGTTCTTTTCAGTGGTATAACATGATGTGCGCTGAGATGAAGTCTCTGTTTTCAGAAAGGATTTCCAATGGTTCACTTCTATCTTTCTCTGTTATGGTTCTCTACCCGCTGCTTTACCTCGCCACAGTTTGCCTTTGATCAAGCTGCCCACTTCTGGTTGCCTTTGAAATTGGTTCTTTTCAGTGGTATAACATGATGTGCGCTGAGATGAAGTCTCTGTTTTCAGAAAGGATTTCCAGCTTGGATAGTCTCTTCAGGTAAGTGCATATTCGTTTTAGGTGTTAAACTTAAATAGTTTCTGAGTTTTATATCTTTTCTCTTGTTTCGTCATCACATACTCATCTTGTTTTCTACTTGAATGTGTAGCCCTGGTTGGCTATGGTGTGGGTCCTCGGATTCATACCAAATTGCGGTTGGGTCTACCAGCTTCTTGGTGCCCACTACGAGGTATGTGTTTGTTTGTCGAACTAGGCTAGGGATATTAGTTAACATCCTTCATCCGTGAACTGGACAGAATACTATCCCTGTAATGTATTTTTAAAATGTTTCTCTGGCCTAAGGCTGAGGGTTTTGTTATAATAACTCATAGGGACTGGGCCGAACTCAGAGGAATAATTCCTCATTTTCAAACTTTTGGTTTTGGTTATGAAATTGCAGTCTTGTTGCCAAGAATGCGCTTGTGTTAAGTTATTGATCTATTAAAGCCACGAGACTAGGGTTTCTGTGATGGGAATTAAGGGCATGAGGCCCAATGGCAGCAGAGTACATGCTCATTTATTCGTGGGTGGTGGGAGATAGATATTAAGACCCTCATTCTTATGAAAAGTGGGAGACATGGGCGGGATATAGCGGGCTAGGCCATCTTAAAAAGAAAACAAGACCACTGAAACCACTGAAACATTTTTGGTGTAGAGGCCGAAAATCTTTTTGGCGCTAAATTGTTTTAGTTTATATATGCTGGGGCTTTCACTATTATTTTGCAAAAGAACTCGAAGCTGAGCTAGAAGTTTCAAGGAAGACAGCAAAGGGTTTATTTTCCACAGGTATTTTCCTTTCAATTTGATGTATTTCCCTTACAAATATGTTGGCCTTAAGAAGTATTCTCTGCCACGAATTTAAAGAGTTTTTAGCTGCACTATCTCTAACTTCAAATAAAAAGCAGGATCTGTGATAATCTGATTTCTTCATATTGAAGAAATGTTTTGCAAAAGTTGTCTTTCCTACACCACCTAACCCCACTATCCCCAATATCTGAGATTTCCCCCTTTGTTGTGGCTGCAACAGGACTGTCTCTTCAAAACCTTGAAGCTTAAAATTCAAGCCTGTTGGATAGTCGACCACGGGTAACTCTGGCTTTTTCACTATTTCCAAAAGACATTTAACCCTTTCGTCCTGAATTTGAGTGTAAATTTAGGGCAATAATGTTTATTAGGGAATAATGTTATTTCTCTTTGTAAATTTATTAAATAACCTAGTGTTATATGGAATCTCATTACATATAACATAGTTTTGAGCACTCATTGTTAGGTTGGACATGGAAGCCTGGTTCGATATGCTACAAACCATCTACGAGGTTGATATGACACTGAGTACATTGACTTTTAATCATTTAATGATGGCCCATTTTACACTCAATAGGTATAAAGAGATCATGAGGATTTTTAGGTAAATGTTAGAGAAATTCCACAGCTTTGATCCACCTAATAAGTATGAGGAGGTCAAGAAACGTTTCAGGGAAATGTTAAAGAAATGGCACGAGGCTAATCCTCCTACATATGCTACTACAGACCTCCAAAGCAGCACCCCCCAGAATCCCGCGTGTCCTCTCGAAAGGTTTCAATGGAGTTGGTTGTTTTTGGATGTGTTTTTTTCATCTTACCTTATTGTTGAGTCAAAAAGTTCTTTCTCATGTTTCCAGCAGTACGCGATTTATTTCCATGGAAGAAACTTATAATTTTCTACAGTTGAATCATGGATTACGAGACAAATTTGTGATAATCCAATTTACTATCTCAATCTAAACTTTCGGGGGAGTTTCTACATTATTATTGGCCCCTCGAAGGGTATTGAGGTTTCGTTTTGTTTATCAATGGGAACCTTGTATTCTGGGGACCTTTATACTTACATAACTACTCATTCTCAATTTTTTGTGGGTTTTTCTGTAGTTTGCTCATAAACCCATTTTAAAAATTTAGGTTGCACCAATTTTGTGGCCTCCCAGCCTTCCATGAATTTAACACAAAATGGGCAGAATTGAAGTCAGTAGTACATGGAAGGTCTAGTCCCATATTTATTGTCATCTCTCGGGATGGTTATGTATAGATGGAAAAAATGGTTTATGAAGTTTTCTGGACAATGGAAAGGAGGAGAGCTTCAAAGATGCAACAATTTGCACGTAGTGGTTTCTGAGAAAAGAATTGTTTTAAATGATGCCATATTTCCCTCTTTCAAACCTCTTCCCACACTTCTCATGCAAGATATGCTTGTAAGTTCCTTTATATGTTCAAACTAAACAACATAGCATTTTATATTTAGGTATTGTACCCATGATTTGCGTTTTCAATTTTATGTCATCAACCCCTCTCTAGGCACTTGGGTTTTCTTTGAAGTGCATTTCTATAAATTAACATATACATTAGCCAAATCTATTTAAATTTAGTTTGGATATTTAGAGTTACAATAATGCATACATCGACCATTTGTGTGAACTCAAGATAGATATTCATCCTCGAGTTTCCTATGTCTAGGTGCATTCTAGATCTTGATTTACATGAGATTGTGTTAGTTTCCTTATTTAATGTGCCATGAAAGAGATGATGGCTATCTCATTTCCATGAATGTTGTAGAAGGAACCTAGGCTCTTTTGGTGCAAACATCATGCTTGTTACATGTATCTGAGTTTACAAATTTTCTAAAATGGATTTGAAATTTCACTTGGGAATTGGAAAAATGTAAATTTATATCAACCTGAAGATAGTGTTAATCCCCAAATACAAGGAAGGAATTGGACTATCTCTTTTATTCTTAGGACTATTGGATTTTGTCTCTTGAAATTGATTTCTGAAACTAGTTATAATCTCAAAACTTTTTATTAAATTCCTTGGAATATTATGGAGGATATTTATAAAAACTTTTGAGTACAATCGGAGCTAAATTTATTAGTGACATTCATACTGGAAGATTACCAACACTAATTCTACTCCAAGTTTCCCTATCTCATTTTTCTAACATATGGGTTCACAATATTCTCCATACTTTTACCCATGTTATCATCTAGTTTTTTCTTAAAAAATTTGGCCTCAAAGTACCTATTTCTCTATCTATCACTTGGTAGTGAATTTAGGTCATTTAGTCTAGATTTGGGGAACATATATTTCAGTAGTATGGAAATATTGATTGAGTTTGGTGCTTGTCTTTTCATTGTATCTATTTTCAATGTTTAGAACTTAGTGACATCACCATTATCATTTTGGTACTAGTTGTTTTGTATGCAATAGACTTGATATATACTCTTTTCCATTCCTAGTAGAGTAGTGCAAAGGTTTCAGCATGTTTACACCAAATATATTTGTCAATTTTAAAAGGTATGGGGCCACATGAAAAACAGGGTTAAAATCTCATATTTTTTCAATGTTTTGCAAAATTTGTCTTTCCTATGCCACCTAACCCCACTATCCCCAATATCTGAGATTTCTCCCTTTGTTGTTGCTGCAACAGGACTATCTCTTCAAAATCTTGAAGCCTAAAATTCAAGCCTGTTGGATAGTTGGCCATGGGGAACTTTGGCCTTTTCACTATTTCCGACAGACATTTAACCACCTTATCTAGCAGCTCCATCTCCAACTCCTTGCTAGCTATTCAAAAGAAAATAAATATAACAGTGAGAAACAAACGTCTATGTCTATTTATCAAACATAAAATACTATCATTGATAGTGAAGGTTGAGTTTTCACCCAGTATTGCACGCCTCTAACTCAAAACCACTAACGTCTGCAACATGAAAAAGTGAATTTCTCCAATCTTCAATAGTCTTGGAGTCAAATCGTGGCTTCTCTTCATTAGTTTGAGACACTAGATATCCACCATTCTAGGAGATGCATTGGGATGATCTTTTGCTTGGATATGTGATCATGTGTTTGGCACTAGACTCTAATTCGTTAGCATGAAATAGGTTCGAGAGGGGTGTTATGGAAATATGATTGATTCTCCTCTGAACATCTCAAATCTGCATAAATCTACGCATAGGTATAATACCAAGCCATGATATTTGTAGCTTGGGTCTTTGAGAAGTATGAGGCATGAAATTGGCATTATTTAGTTTAATCCCACACCAACATTTACTCATGAATTGATGAAACCAGAGCTCATGGGAATTTACTGCATTGTCATCCATTTGAATTCACTTATTCCATGTGTGGTTAACTATATTGGAGGGTTAAACACAATTATGAGTTTTTATACCCTCTCTGCCACCAATTCTCTACATTATTTTATGTCTTTTCATTTTCCAAGCATATTTCAGGGTTCTTTATTTCATATTGGTGCTCTTCTAAGGCAACACACCATATCACTTCATCTACCATAATAATTCTTTGGCCTTCGATTAGTAGTTTCCATGCATGCTTAATATGCTTCATATGCATTGCTTTTCAAATGTTGATTTCACAGTTTAATATAAACTCGTGATAATTTATTTAAATATTTTGTATACAAAATGATGCTTGTTTGTTAGCAACACTGTTTATTTTTTGAGCACCATATATGGAACCTCGTTGGTTTCAATCCATAATTGCAGAGAGTCAACCAACCAGACTTTCATTTAATTTTCTAAAATCTCTCACTTTAATCCAACTTCCGAATGTTGTTATATAAATGATCGAACAGACACTAACTATGGCAACAAACTATCTTGAGGCATTATCTGGGCAGCAAATCATCCCTGAGACATTATCTGAGGCATTGGCCTATCTCTAAGGCATTATCTATAGCAGCACATTAAATCTGAGGCTTCACTGTGGCAGCAATATGTCTATGAAGCAATTTTGAGATACAAAGATACCTCTGAGGCACTGTTGATGACAATAGATCATCCCTGAGGTATCAATTGTGGTAGCGAACCACCTATAAGGGATTGTTTGTGGCAACCAATCACCCCTAAGGTTTTTATGTGGCAGTAAATCATCTTGAGGTATGGTTTGGGGTTTTTAGGCAAGCAAGGTCTAGTTTGGAATTGATTGTCGCTGCAATGAGATAGTGAAGTAATGTTTATAGGTAGCAAGGAGATATTGTACAGAGATTACTTTGCATTATGCGACAACAATTTAAGATAGTGCATTACCCTTTGTAATATAATCCAGAGAACTCCTCAATGAAATTAGTATTACATGCATAGAAGTTTAAACCAACACATTTTAGAATAATTTTATGGTTTTACACGTTTTCATATATTTCAAAATTTATTTATGTAATGATCCTAACTAGTGTCCACAAAC
>APFE031359613.1:1530-25867 GCA_000404065.3 Pinus taeda | reverse complement strand
ACACCTGGTGACCTTATTTATTGGGGCGACATTTCCAAATCCGCACAGATAATCACAGTCTTAAATATTTTTTGGAGCAACGCCTATCCTCCCCACAACAAAATAAATGGCTAGCCAAAATGCTGGGATATGATTATGAGATCATTTACAAGAAAGGGAAAGACAATAGTGTAGCAGATGCATTATCTCGCAATTTGAGGAGGAAAGTACCCTGCTAGCTATTTCCCTCCCCATTCCAGAATGGATTGAAGAAGCTCGCAGGGAATGGTTTTCACACCCCGGGCTCTCCCAACTCATTTCTCAATTGCAGGCAGATCCAAATTCCACCAAGGGCTATTCGTGGCAGGATGATATTCTTCGCTACAAGGCGTAATATCACCAACATCCACCTTCAAAAGTCGCATTCTGGCAGAGATGCACTCATCTCCCATTGCAGGACATTCGGGCTTTCAGAAGACGTATGCTCACACCAGAAGATCATTTTTCTTGACAAGCATGAAAAAGGACTGCGAGGTCTGTCAACACCACAAAGGGGAAACAGTCAACACACCAGGCACCTTACAACCATTGCCCATTCCGGCATCCATTTGGACAAAAGTTTCTATGGATTTCATTACAGGTCTTCTAAACTCAGGGAAAAAGTCAGTCATCATGGTGGTTGTGGACCGATTGTCGAAGTATGCTCATTTCTGTGCTCTCCCCCACCCGTTTACACCCACCTTGGTTGCTCAAATTTTCATGGATCAAATCTTCGGATTGCATGGCATGCCCATTTCTATTGTGTCCGACCGCGACCCGATCTTCACCAGCAATTTTTTGCAAGAACTCTTCAGAATACAAGGCACTCAACTAAAACTCAGTACTTCCTACCATCCGCAAACAGATGGTCAAACTGAAGCAGTCAACAAATGTCTAGAAACCTACCTTAGGTGTTTTACTTCAGAAAAACAACACCTTTGGGTACAGTGGCTACCTCTGGCTGAATGGTGGTATAACACCAACTATCATGCCACCACCAAAATGACTCCATATGAAGCAGTATATGGTCAACTCCCGCCTTCACCTACTTCATATCTCAAGGGCTACTCAAAAGTACACGCAGTGGATCAACTCCTACAACACCACGCAACTATGCTAGCCCATCTTCGAGAGAATCTTCACCAAGCTCAGAACTGTATGAAGCAACAGGTAGACCAGCATCACTCAGAGTGCCAATTTCAAGAAGGGGATCAGGTCTTTTTACGGCTCCAACCATATAAGCAAACATCACTCAAAGACAAAGGATGTCAGAAACTCTCTCCCAAATTCTACGGACCATATCAAGTACTTCAACGGATTGGAGAAGTGGCCTACAAGTTGGCTTTGCCACCTACTGCAAAAATCCATCTAGTTTTTCATGTTTCATGCCTCAAGAAAGTGATTGGGAATAATTACAGAATTCAGAATAGTATACCGGAATTGGACGAAGAAGGATCCATCTGGCTTCAACTGGAACAGGTCCTCGACACACGATTCAAGCAACTGTGTGGCTGCATGATTAAGGAAGTCCTAGTCAAATGGAAAGACACCTCTCCAGAAGATGCAACTTGGGAGCCAGCCACTATTCTGCAACAGTTTCCGCAGCTTCAGCCTTGAGGACAAGGCTAGTCTTAAGGGGGTGGGCATGCTACGGTCCCACCCTAACCCCCTTATCTATGTAATGGGACCACGTCATAGTTAAGAGTCAATAAAGCCCATATTAATAATTGTAAGTGGTTAATCCGCAATTAATAAAGGAACCACAGTAGTTGCAAATGGGCGTAGTATTAGATAGATGGTATTAGTAATAAGCGGTATTGACCCGTGGTATTACTTGTAGGAGTCATATATAAAGGATAGTAACTCCCTGCGAGGAGCATCATGTCTTATTTTTGTAATCGAGCTCTTCTCTATTGGAGGTTTCCCCCTCGAAGAGGCAAGTGAACATTTCTCTCTGAATAATATATTCATTGCCATTATGTGTTCTCGGTCTCTTTTCTTCGCATATTCTGTATTTGGGTATCTTTTGCAGGTTAAGAAGCATAACAACCCCTCACTTAGAGATTGACCACCTAGCCCTAGAAAAACTAGATTTTCAAATCAAAGACACAGTCACCCAAGACAAATTTCTGAGAATCCATTGCTAGGCCAAGGATATATTCTTGAACAAAGTAGATGATATCCACCTTTCGGGCTCAAATCTACCCATTTATACATTCTGAAAAGCCCATCCATTCCCAGACATTGTACATTTCTGCCATGCATGTTACATACCTAGACAGAGGGCTATAATTACCCCAAACCAGGACTTCTTTTTTTCAATTAATACTGAGTCTATCAAATAGATACTTCCAATCCAAACCAGCCACAATTTGACTCCTTTGTCCATTGCACACTTGTTTGACCTGTACACCACATTAGACCCAGTTAAGATCAAGCAAAGTTTTCAGAATTTCATCGTTGAGGAGCGACATACTCCTAAGGACATTCCACCCTATGTTTTTGCTATCTTTTCAGAGACTCGCAGGAGAATAATCTCCATGATCTCATGCATCCTAGGATTCACATCCGATGAGTATGTGGATGAAATAATTGTGGACTTCTTGTCCATTTTCACTCCAATCGAGCCTCCTACCATTATGTATGATTATGCCCAGTTCATTCCAGAGAGAATGCATGAGCAATTCAATACATTTCCGACATAAAGAGTCTTCAAATATTCTTTAGTACTATTTCATATGTTCCTATATTATCAAACAGACAATTTCCCTTCAAGATTCAGAAAATAGATATCAGGGGAAAGGAAAGATCAATCATCCTCTAGACATCCTTGGTCCAGAATTATAACACAACATTTACATACAAAGACTTCATAGATTCTTTTGTTCACCCTATCATGAACAAGTTGATTTCTAGCACTCAACCTAGAATCAGTACTGATATCATGAGAGTATTGCAACTGGAAAAGAATAGTAGATTAGGAGACTCGTACCTCTACCAAAATCATACTAAAATTAGAATCTATGGTTGTGAATTACGCCCCTACAAGTTGCCTAAGTATCTTCCAATGAGATTATTTTCCCTGGACTAGTTTAAGAAAACAATGATGTCGATGAGGTCCACTTCCTAGCTGCTAGCAAAAGAACATTGTTTAAAATGAAAAACCAAATGGGCCCTTTCATTTGTAACACCAAAGAGGTTGGGCCTGATGTTGATAAGGTACTCTAGCAATTCAAATTCAACAATAATTCCATCTAGCATTATGACCCTCATAGGCTGATAAGCAAACTCATACAAAAGGTCAAGCTGCGACCTTACATCCACTACCCCATGCCTGACATTGAGCAATATGCTAATCAATTAGAATGGGTAGAGAACACATTGATTAATAAGGACAACAGAGTGGTGGATGTGGAGGACACCATGATTGTCTTGGAGAAATAATTTGATCAAAGCTCTTTGTTATAGGTCTCAGAGTTGGAAGAGCACATGAATATCCCTCCCATCATTCAAACTCCTGTCAAAGAGGAGAAGAATCCCAAAAGAAACAGAGAGGAACCTTCAAGCTCTACTATGGGCACCACTGATTAGCAATTCCAACTAAGAAAATGGCCCAAATTGACTCCTCTATCTGAACAAAAAGAGCACATCGCATCAACATAAATGATTGCTACTGATGCAATGGGTCAATGTAGTAGACAAAAAACTGAGACTGTTGCATCAACAGAAACACAGCAACCCTCCTTTTCAAACACCTAGATTATACTGAGACAAAAGAGTGTGGAGGTATCTTCCTTTGTCAGGCCAACTGATAAGGAAGCAAATATAAAGGAAAGATTCAAGGAGATCAAAATGAGGAATGAGAAGCTCAAGGTAGACACTCATGCAGATGACACCACCAAATTAGAGGAGATTGATGCCATCCTTTGACATCTAAGAAGATAAAATGCAAGTGTCTTTCTTACAACCTACTATACAAAAGCCTAAAACCGCAGGAGACTACAATAAGACCAGCTTTGAGGTCTTATCCAAGGATGTGCATCCCATAGATCAAATAGAATTTCACAAGCAGGATGTAGATATGATCTACTCCACCTTGACAACAAAAGCAATGGTAACATTTAAGCTCAGGGAATCATTAGACAATGTGACGGCCCAGTACAAACTGGAGAAAGCCTCCTCCAGTTCGAAGGACACAAGGATCAAATCCTTAGAAGACCTGATCATTGAGTTGGGCCATGGCCCAAAGGACATCAAGGTTGTTGAACAATTGATTAAGAAGAAAAATGAAGATATTGTTGCCATTAAGAAATTACTCAAGCTGCCTCTGTCATAGCACCCTCAAACAAAAGAAGTCCTAGAAATCCAAACAAATCATGAGGATATGATGGACTTGGAGCTACAACTTAATGACCAGCTAAAGGAAATGGAAAAGGAAATAGATTGCTTGATCCAGCTTAAGCAAGCTACTCTAGATAGTGCTCCTTCAATTGTCATTCCTACACTGACCACAGTTGTGCCTTCCACATTTGCAAGAACATTAGCTCCCACTAGTCCAATGGCCACTGCATTGCCAGCAACAATAAAAAATACATCAAAATTGGTAGCAAAAGCAATAGGTACCAAAGGTTATGAAGCGAATAGGCTGGTCAAGGCAATGGAATAAATGTCCATTCAGATGAGTGAAATGAAAAAATTAAAAGAGAAACTTACTAGCCTTGAGACAAATTGCAGGTTAGCCCAAATCATGCACAAGGAAGAACAACAGAAGGCTACCAGAATGAATGAGAGAGTGAAAAGCCTGGAGAACTAATTGATAGACTTGATCAAACAGGCTATAGAAACCATCCGGAAGGTCAAATAAGAACATGGAGAAATTCCAGAGGAAGTAGTAAGAATTATCCAATTCGTCAAATCCAAGAACAGATATGAGCTACAAGAACTTGACATATCTGACCGATTAGGTACCATTTTGGATGTCAAGAGTGTCTTAACTAAGAGAGATTTAATGTTAAATTTAGAAGATAAGTGTCAAACCATGCAACTAGCCATTGACAGGTATATGATCAAGTTTGAAATTTTGAGAGAAAAGGGACTACCTAGTCCCTTAGTCATAAATGATAAGTTGATGAGATAGGAGTAATACAACACGAAAATCAGAGAAGTGGCCAAGTAATAGGGAAATACCTCATCAATGAGTGGTATACCAACTGGCAGAGTATTATACGAGACATTTGAAAATCTATTTTACCTTCATCATGAGGTGAAACACTTATTTATCAATAAACCTACTTTTACAAAATATAAAGATATTGATGAGATATATAGGAAAATGCTCAACATCCAGTTACTAGATGAGGAAACATGTCAAAAAATTAATGATTTACTATAGTAAAAACACAGTAAATTATAAACTGTAAATTATAAGTGTACAATAAAAAATAAATGAGCATGGTAAAAGGATGAAGACAAGTCAACATAGTCAAATTGTATCAAGTGAAAGAGTATCAAATGAAAGGTAAAAGCCAAATATCCTACCAGCATAAAGGGCTAAAAATCAAAGCATCACAGCCAGCAGAACCAAAATAACAGGGACTGCATGAAACAGTGCAATAGATGTCTCTATCTTCTTGCAAGAAGTTATTTTCCTTTCCTAGATTAATTCTCAAATTAGTTTGAGATATTTTTTAATAAACCTTTTTTATAAATCCTTCATAATTCAAAGTATTAGGTTATTTCACATTTTTTGAGTTATTTTGATCTCTAAGGGTGATTGTTCTATTTTCAAGTCAACAAACTAGAGCAAGTAATAAAAGCATTCTGCTAGCGGATTCAAGAGATGAGCCATTTGCAATGAAGTACTTTCTTTGTGTTATTGTGTCACCTTTATTTTGTGTTTCCATAATATTAAGTGTGTTATAAAATCTAAATAAATTAACTAGAAATATGATATAGAACTTTTTTAATTACACTGTTTTGCACAATAATTTATTTGCATCCTTTCCTCTAATTACATTGTTTTCCACCTCGCCCTGTTTCTGCCAACTTTGTTGTTTCATGACCTAGTTCAAAGCCTCTAGGTCATGGAATTGTTTCTCCAACTCTACTATTCTGCTATTGAGGAAAAGAGTGGAGGGTTCTTTATTAAGATCTTCAAATGTGAATTTCTTTTCTGCCACAGACTCGAAACAAGTACCATCATCATTGAGGTGAAGGTTTTCAAAAGCCTATTTTATGACATCATCGAGGGTTTATATACTCGTAGTTTTCTTGTTACTAAGGGTTTCGATGCCCTCACCAATCTCTATGCCTTGTGCATTTAATTCCACAGGGCTCTTAACACCTTATTCTCCCTGCTTCTGAAGGGATTCAACAACCTATCTTTTCAAATCATTAGCGGTTTTTGTTCCTCGCTCTTCTACAACTATAAGGACTTCAGTACCCTGTCCTTCAAACACCCCAGGATCTTCAATACCCTAACCTTCAAAAATCTCAGGGTCTTTAGTACCCTAACCTTCTAAAATAATAGGGTCTTTACTACCATGGCCCTCGAAATCATTAAGGGTTTCTATTTTTGATTCAGTGAAATTACCAAAACCCTTTGCATGTTGTTCCTCTTTGTTCTCTTCTGCTTTCACTTCACCAGTATGTGGTGTCGAAGTCGTCTTTCTACTTCATAGCTTGGTGACAAATGTTGACAACACGAAATTGTCTTCTGCATTCTCCTCATCTTCCACAGTGTGTGCCACTCTGTCTTTAAGCACCGAGATATTATGAACTATTGAGGAATTTTTGGGTGTTTCATCGATTATGATTCGAGAACTTGACTGGTTCATCCCTTGGGTGACAATTTTCCTTCTCATTAAGGTTCTAGTCTTCCTCTTCTTTGCTATGGGTGGATTGTTCTCAATGGACCTCTTCTCTGCTTGCACTAGTGAACTTTTACCTTGCTGCTTGGAAGGAGACAATGTCCCCACCTTTCTCTTCTTACCTGTAATGGTGCTAGAAGACTCTTCTGCACTCGTTGCTTGGAATCCTTTCAAAAATGTTGCCCATGTTATCCCTTTTTCTTGTAACTTTTTCTTGACCAGAATTGTAATAAGCTCGTGATACCAGATCTTGTTTGCAACCTGTCTTCCACTGCTACTCTACATGCTTTTTGCCATCTATTCAAGGCTTCTGAGCAAGAAGTGAGGAAAATTAATCAATTTTCTTGCCTCAAAATGCAATAGCAATTGAAGGTGGTATACAAATGCCAAGGTATAGTGTCCTTCTCCGATTACAAACTTCTACAATATAAATAGTAAATCTCATCACTTCCCGACCATGGGATTCTATGGAAGTCCCTTCCTCCAATTGACATTAATTTTCTTATCAACCACAAACCAGTGCGAAAGCTTCTTTGTGAGCTACTCTTTTTTAAACCAGTGCTCCCCTGTAAGTGCTAAACCCATGGCTTATGTGATGAACTCCTCTATAATTTTGAATTTTAAGTACCCAACCTTGACTCAACCTTCTTTGAACATTCTTGCAAAGTCTAATGCCACCACCATGTCAATCTCATCAAACATTTGTAGAAATGGTGAGAACCCAAATTCTTGCAATAGTGCAAAATTGTTCCTGTACTGAGGAGTTTGTTCATTTTTCTGCAAAGACAACAGTTCATTCCTCACAAGTACCATTTCGAACCACACTTCTCTTCACTCTCTTCACACTCTCAAAGGAATTTCTGAGTGACTCCAACGTTCGTCGAGAGTTTTATGGTGGAGGTTCATCGCCCCCAATCTTTTCGGACCCACTGACTCAACTATGATGGAACAACCTGTTGGAAACAATACTGAGAGGGGGGGTGAATCAGTATTATCACATTAATAAAACTTTTTCATTTCCATAACCAGATTCATATATGCTACTTCCACAACTTCTTATGATTAAGTTAATTGATCTTCAATGAGTGCATTAGAACATTATCAACCATATTATCAGTTAACAGATGCAGTAACATAGAATAGATCATCACACATAAGGCACACACATGAGCACCATTATATAAGGTGGAAACCCAATGTGGGAGAAAACCACCTGTTGTAAGTCATCTCAATATTCTTCTTAATAAGAAAATTCTTTTATAATATTTGTACTGGTGTAGCCTTATACCAGTATGGGAGCTACAACCCCCTTTTCTCTTGTACTAGTCGATCCATTTACTAGTACGCAAGCTACTACCTGCTACAATGCTCCAAATATTTCCTTTAGCTCTTGTACTAGCTTAGATACTAGTACGTAGGTGCTGACCTACAATCTTCTCTCCTCCAGGTACCACGTTTCATCAATTTTTGTACTGGATACACTGAAGCACAACACATAATCTGAAAGGGCCACATTTCATCCAATTTTCATACTGGACCCAATAACAACATTGAAGCTCATAATCAACCAACCTTCTGAATTACCCAAGAACTAGATCAATACATATACAAGTGAGTCATCAACCAGATCTAGTCAATCAGATCACATAAAGATGAGCTATTAAGAACGTGATCCATTCATCCATCAATGTACAAACATTTAATCAATCACCTCTCAGACTACTGTTATCAGTACATGATATGAGACATCAGACATTACTTCAAAACCCAGATCACAGCAATGATAAACATGTACAGCTAAATAGACTTCAAGAGAAGTACGCAGCTTCACCCATATAACAGTTGCGTATAAGTACACACTGTATCCAAATGCTTCCCTGCGTACGTGCGCACTGTGATGCACAAAATTCCTGCGTACGTGCGCTCTGTGTCCAATGAACTACCCGCGCCCCTCCGCATCTGCAGAGCTTCTGGTCCTGCGTATCTGCGCACCTGCAATGCTTCTGTGCCTACGTATCTCCGCACTTTTCTTTCACTAGACCTGCGTACCTCCGGGTATAGATAATTTTGAGACTTCAAGAATAACCCAGACAGTCAGATCTACAGATCTGATCATGCGCCGAAGAGATCTCAATTCGTCAGTAGATTCGCCTTATTTAGATCTAGACATTACACCCAAGAGATCATGATATTTCAGATCTAGCTCTCATAAAATGTTCAACCCCAAAGCATACTAAGCCAAATGATCTCCTTTGCTTTATATAGGCAAGCTCTTCCTCAAATCAAGGATCATGGGGCTCAATAATAATAATAAAATAAAACAATACCACGGGCCAAAACCATGATAACACAATACTGTCGGCTAAATACCAAGAGTGAAACATAAGGAACCCCACATGTGCGCGCTTTATTGCCTTGGAATGTGTGCACTGGGGCTACGCACCCCATGAATGGGTAACCTACGGGTATGTACGCACTTTATATAAGACATGCCTGCGTGTCCGCACCTTTTGTACGGTGTGCTTGCGTACTCCTTATTTTCTTCAATATTTGAGAGCTCATCATCAATCTCTGCTACTATCCTGTTGTACAGTGATCCATCACCTGAATGGGTTGCCATCAAGGACAACACTTTAGCCATAATGCCAACACAACGCCCACACATCAGATATTAATTCGTTTTAGCCCACTAAGGGTGAATCATGATGACTAGATGCAATGGTGGTATAGGTGGTAGTGGCACAACGACTACAATGATCGGATTCCAGGTTAGATAATAATGGTCAGACACTGCAAAATCATTTCAAGGAGGGTGTGTAGGATATCAGACAGTAGTACCATCCCACAGTCAGCTTCATAATTCAATCAGACATACTTTAGCATTTATTAAAAATATTATATTCCAAACCTTACACACCTTGCACTTAAAATATTTGTTCTTAGATTAGTAAATAATGAAACAAAGCATCAATTAAAACATGGAATGAGATAACATATTAGGACATGTGCAGGAAAGTAAAGGCCCATAAATATCCGTGATAGACCACTCCAGGACTATGTAAATTGCTTTCACAGTCAACTGTGTTTTTGCACCAAGCCTGCTTGCACTACGTTGTACTTGCACCAAAGACTTTTACCAAACAGGTAATCTGATAGGACATACTTTTGTAGTTAGACTTAAAAAATTTGACTTTTGTAATTGATTCACCATCGTTTGGTGTTTCTTGAACATGCCTTCTCGATTGACCACATCAAATTATGCAATCAATTTATGAGGAAATAAAGAAGTGGGAAAGGGGTAAAAAAATATAGAATTGGAAGGAATATTACAGTAGGGATTTCAGAAACAATATCGCCAAGAGGGATAAACAAGATGGGATGTGGGAAACAATCAAGGGAAAAGAGGGATTTTAGAAATCGGGTAAGGGTAGTTTCTTAGAAGAAAAAAGAAGGTAATTCATTTGGGAATTTATATAAGATAATAGTGGGAAATTTCAAAATGGAAATAGAATAAATACGATATGTTTACCTTCAAATTTGCTTGCACTGGTGTAGGAAAAACTAACTGCAGCAAGAAGTTAGTGTTTACTGGGATGAAAATGTCCATACTAGTTACACCAAACTTGGTTAAGTGCTCGGCTTCATGAACTTGCTTCTTCCTAGTGGCAGCCAACATATCTAAAAATCAAGTAACATTTCCTTTCTATTAAAATTTCGATCTTCCTACCAGCATGCTATTTTTCAGGTAGATCCTTCTGCAATCATGTCAGTCAACTGATTTTCATAATTACAGGAATTTTCTTCTTTTTATACTTTTTATTTTTGTCATTTTTTTCTTTTTTTTTTCTTGATTTTTTTTTTAATAAGGAAAAGAAGGAATCAATTCTTCAAGAGGTTGGTTTTACCACCTACCAACTCATTTTCAAATGTCTATTGGACTTGCTGCATAAAGTATCCTTTAGTAAGGGGCTAAAAATATACCTTTAACCTATGCCCATTTACTAGGAACACATAATTCCGTCCATCAATAGTTTTGATTTCTAACTCTCCATTTTCAAACACTTTGACCACCTCATAGGGTCCCATCTAGTATGTACAAAACTTTCCTTTAAAATGTTTGAATCTTGAATCATAAAGGAGTACCCAATCACCTAGTTCGAACTACTTCTTCTGAATGGACTTGTCATTCCAATTCTTGCGCTGCTATTGAACCATGACATTCTGTTGAACAACATCCCTTTGGATTTCATCTAACTCGTTTAATTGTAGAAGGAGATATTGCTAAGCTTTAGAGAGATCTATTCCCAATTAAACTACAGTCCTGAAAGTCTTGATCTCGAATTATATTGGCAAAAGGCCTTGTTTCCCATACACTAGCTCATATGGTGTGTGTGTCTTGTGCTGTTTCTCCAAGTAGTTCGATAGGCCCATAATGCTTCTAGTAATTTGTTAGCCCAATCCATTTTGTGCATGTTTACCATCTCTGTAAGAATGTAATCAATTACCTTATTCGTGGACTCCACTTGACCGTTTGCTTGTGGGTGGTACGGTGTTGATTTCCTATGTCGTCTTTTGTACTGCTCCATCACACCCTATACCAAATTAGAAATAAATTGCAATCCATTTTCGGAAAAAAATTATCTAGGCACACCAATTCTAGTAAATGTTTCAGTAAAAAGAAAATCAACAAAAGCTCTTTCGGTAGCAAAAGGAACTGCTTTAGCTTCTACCCATTTTGTAAGAAAATCTATACAAACCAAAATATGATTTTTATTTGATGATGTAGGATTTATTGGTCCTATGAAATCAACGGCCCATTTTTCAAAAGACTCAATTATAACGTGAGCACATAAAAAAATTTCATTGGTTTGATTAGGCTGGCCAATTCGATGACAGCTATCACACCGTTTGACATATTGTTTGGCATCCTTGAACAAGCATGGCCAAAAATAACCAACTCATAATACTTTGTATGCAGTCATCTTATTGGCGAAGTGACCTCCACAAGGTTCATCATGAGGAAATTTTAAGATATCAAACACCTCTTCCTCTCTTACACATCTATGGATAATGAGATATGCTCCAGTGTAATATAGGTCTTATTGGATCCAGGAATATGCAGTACTTTTCTGAATGATATTCCACTTCTCACAAGCGGATAAGTGAGGTGGTAATTTTTGGTGACTAAATAGTTAGCTATGTCAGCAAACCATGGAGATTTTTGACATGGCAAAAAGATGTTCGACGGGAAAATCATCATTAACAGGAATTGCTTCAGTAGGATTATTTAGTCTTCATAGATAATTTGCAACTACATTTGACTTTCCTAGTCTATCAACAATGGTAATATTAAATTCCTATAATAATAACAACCACCTAGTCACTTTACCACTAGCTAATGGTTTACTCATCAAATATATTATAGCGGAATGGTCATTATGTACAAAAACTTCATATACTGTAATATAATGTTTGAATTTATTAATGGAAAAAATTATAGCTAAAAGCTCTTTCTCAGTAACCATATAATTGAGTTCGGTGGGTGACAAGTTTTTACTAATGAAATAAATAGCATAAGATTGTTTTTCTTCTTCTTGTCCTAAAGATGCGCCTATAGTAGTATTTGAGGCATCAGAGGAAATATGAAATTGAAGGGACCAGTTTGGTCCTCTCAATACTGGTGCCTGAACTAATTTTTCCTTCAATGTCTCAAAAGACTATTGGCAAGTTGTGGACAAGAAAACTCACTAAATTTAGCTAAAAGTTAGAAAAGGCGGGTACCTATCCTTGAAAAAATCTCAATGAATCTCTTATAGTAACCTGCATGTCCTAAAAAACTTATCACTTCCCTTTGAGTTTTGGATATAGGAAGACTTAAAATGAATTCTATTTTTTTAGGGTCAACTTAGATAGCTTTATCGAAAATAAGATGGCCAAGAACCACTCCCAACTTGCACATTAATTTGCATTTCTATTCACTAAAGGCACGATGAGCTTCTTGGTAGCAAGGAAGCACTTTTTCTAGATTCCTGAGGGCTTCCTGAAATGAATCACCAAACACATAGAAATCATCCATATAGATTTCTACGCATTTAAGGTCAACAAAAATAACCAATACTGGCCTTTGAAAGGTAGTCGGGGCATTAAATAGCCCAAAAGGAAGCACTTCATAAGAAAATGTACCCATGGACATGTAAAAGTGTTTTTTTCTTGATCCTCAGGTGCTATCTATATCTGGTTGTATCTGCTAAATCCGTATAGAAAAGAAAAGTACTTCTTACCAGCAAGGGTATCTAGTATGTGATCGATGAAAGGAAGGGGGAGTAATCTTTGAGAGTGGCTTTATTCAATTCTCTATAGTTAATAAAAATGTGCCATCTTCCATCTCTCTTTGGGACTAATACTAATGGATAGACCCACTGGCTATCAGAAATGGGATAGATAAAATTGAGATCTAAGAGTTTTAGCAATTCTTCTTCTACAATGTCTCTTAGAGTTGGGTTCATTCGCCTTTGGGCTTGTTGGACAAGTCAGGCTCCATCCTGAATATAGATATGGTGTATACAAGTTTAAGGATGGATTCCTTTCACATCTTCATAACCCCATGCAAAGGGATCAAGATGGTTTTGCAACAAATTCACAAGCTGCTCTCACTTAGAAGGGTCCAAGTCTGAACTGATATACAAGGATTTAATTGGACTAATCTCAACAAGAGTAGTCTCAGGCTCAAGAGTATAGTATGGTGTCGCTAGAGATGGTGATGACGAGGGTAGAGAGTAATATCCTTCCTAAAAATATAGACTAACAATTTGACTCAATGACTCAAAATTAGGCATGATGTCTAGATTGTTTAGGAAGTCTTGAATCTCTCCCTCCTGTGAGGACTCATTATTCTGATGTATCAAGGAAATAGGCTAAGTCTCCTCATCACTACTGTAGTTTAACCATAAAGTGTCTCATAGCTCCTAAATAGATTTAGTGGGTGGATATAGGGTGAATTTCTTTCTGGAATCTCCGTGGGAAATATACATATCACCAAAATGACATCTGATATAAGCATCGACCGTAGCAAGCCATGGTCATCCCAAGATCAATGGATTCCCTCCTACAAATTTCTTTCACTAAAGCACAATGAAATCTGCAAGATATTCCCAAGAATCTAAGGAAACGACCACATCATCCAATACTCCTTCCGGCTTGATTTTAGGTCTATCTGCGAGTTCGAGCACAGTGGGAGTAGGAAAAATATGGACCAATCCAAGTTGATCCCTCGTTCCCTTGGTAATAATGCCCCTAGGTTTATAGGTACATTGGAGACAAGAACATCACCTATTTGAATGTAGGCAACAAGGTTTTTGGGGTCGATATATTTTTCTATGTGCATACATCCCGTCATTAACTCTACTCCTATACCAACAAATTGAATGGTTTTGGGTTCAAATCTTCTCCTTCCTCGCTTGTTGAGACAGAGTTCCATAATTATTCTTAAACAAATGGGGATCTCTTTGATAGCTTGCAGCAAAGTTACCATTATGAAAAGGATCCTAAGCTCGGAAGCTAGGCTAGACTCGAGAATGGGGTCTTTCTTCTCCACAACTACTAGATAGGAACGTTAGTTGCAAGAACATGACAAGGGCTCATAATGTACAGGGATAGGATGAATGATGTCATCTTTTTCGGAATGTTTAGGAGTTTCCTCCTCTCCTTTCTCATCAATAATCACCATGGGCTACTTTTGATTCTATGAGGTTACTACCTTCCCTAATCCTAATTGGAGATCATTGACTCCAACTAGCATAGTTTCAAATCCGGATGAAGAAAACAGGGTCATAGAGTGTATCATTTGTACCACTTTATTATTAGGGTTGGGTAAAGGTTGAGTAGGCAGTTGAGAAGGTTGAAACGTTGGAGGTAACAATAATGGTGGCATAGGTTGACTCAGTTGAGGTAATGATGATTGAGGCATTGGTTAAGGTGCATATGGAGGATGGTATGACTGCATAGGTCCATGCTAGAAATTATGCAAATGATATGAACGGTTTGGTCTTCTCCATCCTTGTTGCAAATATTGGGAGGATTGTCCATATTGATATTAATTCCCATGTTGCCAATGCTGAGAGTGACCAGTGTTAGGATAGGAATATGAATGTGAATGATAACCAAAAAAATGTGGGGGAGATTCAATAACCATACATGCATTTATATTTTAGTCAACTTTGACCATATGACAGATTCAACATCAACTTCAAATTGACTAGTTAATAACCGATGCAAAATTTGACTTGGATGAAACTCAATGCAAATAAGTAGCTGATTAAAATACTAAACTGAATTGGTGCAAAATCAAATTGATTCGACTAAAATTATAATGTTATAGATAATGGATATGCTTATTGGTAGTGGTATTGATGTTTAATATGAGACTCTTATAGACTTGATCTTCTTTAATTTCTACTCTTATGTCATAATTTGATACTCTTTATGCATTGTAATTTAATAAATTCACGAGTTTGTAATAATGGTAGAGATTGCGTAGAAAAGTACACATGAAGGATAGCTAAGTCAAGTTATATTTGGGCTACTCGTTTCAGTAAATCATTGAAGTCATAATTTAGCAGAGCGTAAAATATGATCTTCTCCACCTTTGTAATTGAAATCAATGCCAAGTTGTTAAGATCAACCTCTTTCTGACATTTAGTCATATCAAATCAACATTTATTATGAAAATCCTATCCATCAATAAAATAGTATGTCTTATTTAAGTTAAAGTTATCCTTCATAAATTTAATCGCAAACTCTAAGAAATCAGTAGTAAGAAACAAGCAATAAACATATCCATTCATTATACAACACATTTGATAATACAACGAGATATCAACATTTACTAGAAACCATAAAAATAAAGCTATTGATAAGAAGACAAGAACAACAAAGCATCTATTACGACTACGAATGAAATTAAAAGTGCAACATACAAAATTTTGCAGCGGAATTGTCAGAGCATCCAAGCAGGTTATTTATTTTTATAGAATTACTTGTAACAAAGAAAAAATTCAACAATAAGTTAGATAACCATAAAACAGTAAAAGAGCTGAAGTTACAAAATTATGACAACATGAGAATATATTGATATCTCAAGTCACATAATGTTTCTTGTGTTACAACAGTGGAAAAGAGTAGGAGCTACCTAAAAGCTCCTAGTTAGAGAAGCAATTTGTATGGTAGATAGATTACAAAGAATGTTCGAGAGTTGAGATGAACAATATATGGCCAACTAGTGAGTAGAATTCAAAGTAAACCTTATATTCCTACATCTTCATATCCAATTAGCAATTGTAGTGGTTGATTTACCTATTAAAATCATCATGCATGGTTGATGTATATTAAGGATACTTCTACAACGAGTAGAGGACCAAGACATTGTTCCATCCTTTCTCATTATGAGAAAGGAATAGAAGGTGGGCGAGACATTGAGGGGACTCATAGACCTATGCAAGTAATCATATCTATATGAGAAATGTATGTAATAAAGGGTAAAATATGCATGTGTGATTGGCTAAACCGGGTACAACCAATCCAATCACATCATTTATGCATACATATGTGTGAAGACTAATGGAAAGAGGATGAAAATTCCTTCCCAAAAAACTATTCTTCATTGTGCATGTGTATTTTTTATTTCTTCATAATGTAGTTTTTTTTCTTGGTACATTATAAGTTAGGCTTACAAGACGTTGCCTACTCTAGCCTATCCTATATTATTTTACCCTAGCCAACTTTACCGTACCCGAGCCTATGCTTAGACTGCTATATCTTAGCCTACTCTGTCCTACAATACCCTATTTTAGCTTAAACTACTCTAGCCTAGCCTATGTCTAGACTACTCTATCTTGGTCTACACTAGTCTAACATAGCCTAACGCACACTACCTTGACCTACTCTAGTCTAGCCTATGTAAATATTCATATCTATATGAGAAATATATTTAATAAAGGGTAAAATATGAATGCATAATTGATTGGTTAGACTGGGTACAACCAATCCAGTCACATCATCTATGCATACATATGTGTGAAGACTAATGGAAAGAGGATTAAAATTCCTTCCCAAAACGTTATTCTTCATTGCGCATGTGTATTTTTTATTTTTTCATGATGTAGCTTGTTATTCTTGGTACATTGTAAGTTAGGCTTACAAAACCTTACATACTCTAGCCTACCCTAGATTATTTTAGCCTAGCCAACTTTAGCCTAGCCTGGCCTATGCCTAGATTACTATAGCTTAGCCTACTCTATCCTAGACTAGGCTACTTTAGCTTAACCTACTCTAGCCTAACCTACGTCTAAATGACTTTATCTTGGTCTACTATAGCTTAGCCTACTTTAGTCTAACATAGCCTAGCATACACTATCTTTTCCTACTCTAGTCTAGTGTAGCCTAGTCTATCCTAGTCTAGCCTAGCCTATCTTAGCCTACTCTAACTTGGCCTGAGATAACCTCTCATTTTATATCCTACTCTATATTGGCCTAGCCAACCCAAACCTAACCTACCTTAACCTACCCTACTATAGCCAATCCCTCTCTTTCCTACCTTAGATTAGCATAACATACTATGGGATGACCTACTATATCCTAGCCTATTATAGTATTGTCTAGTCTATGTTAACCTACTCTAGAACAAGCCTATCCTAGCATTCTTTAGCCTTCCCTACCCTATCATTTTACCTTTTCTAGCATACTATAACCTATTGCATTCTAGCCTACTCTATATTAGTTGAGCCTAGCTTACCCTAACATATCCTAGCTTAAGGCTACCCTATCGTACTCTAGCATGGCCTAGGTTAGATTGGCATACTTTGGTTTATCCTATCCTAATCTACTCTAAGCTAGTCTAGCCTAACCTGTCTTACCAGCCTAGCCTACTATAGTCTAAACTACCTTGTTTACAACATTCTAACCAACTTCAACCTAGCCTAGCCTTCTTAACCTGCTCTAGCCTATCGTATCCTAGCAAAGGCCATACTCTAGCCTACTCTACCTCGCCTAGCCTGACCTACATTAGACCACTCTAGCCTAGCATACTCTAGCCTATCCTAGTAGAACATACTCTAGAAGAATATAGCCTAGATTATTTAAGCCTAGCTAGATCAATCATGATGTAGTTTCTTCTTCTAGGTGCATTCTAGGTTAAGCTTACAACACCTATCCTACTCTGGGCTACCATAGATTATTTTAGCCTAGCCTACTCTAGCCTACACCTATGCTACAATAGCTTAGCCTACTCTAGCCTACACCTATGCTACAATAGCTGAGCCTACTCTAGCCTAGACTAGCCTACTTTCACCTAGCCTACTCTAGCCTATGGCTATGCTACAATAGCTTAGCAAACTCTAGCCTAGACTATCCTACTTTAGCCTAGCCTATGTCTTGACTACTTTATCTTTGTCTACTCTAGCTTAGCCTACTTTACTCCAGCATATTCTAGCTTACACTATGTTAGCCAACTCTACTTTAGCCCATCCTAGTCTATCCTACTCTAGCCTATCCTATCCTAGCATAGTCTAACTTGGCCTAGGATAGCCTATCATTTTGTAGCCTACTCTATATTGGCCTAACCAAACCTAATCTAACCTATCTTAACCTACCCTACTATAGTCAATCCCTCTCTTGCTTATGCTACATGAGCCTAACCTACTATGGCATGACCTACTATATCCTAGCCTATTCTAGTATGGTCTACTCTAGCTTAACCTACATTAGACCAAACCTACCTTGGCATGCTTTAGCCTTCCCTAGCCTAGTATTTTGCATTTTATAACCTGCTATAGTCTATTTTATTGTAGCCTACTCTAATGTACTCTATATTAGCCTAGACCTGCTTACCCTAGCATGTCCTAGCCTAGGGCTACCATATCCTACTCTAGCCTATTCTAGCTTATTCTTCCATGGCGTAGGTTAGACTAACCTACTTTGGTTTATCCTACCCTAGACTACTCTAATATACTCTAGCTTAACCTATCCTACACTAAACATAGACTAGCGTAGCCTACTCTAGTCTACACTACCTTATTTACACTATCCAAGCCAACTTCAGCCTAACCTAGCCTTCTTAGTCTAATCTAGCCTACTATATCTCAGGAGATCCTAACTTTGCCTACTGTAGCCTACTCTACCTAGTATAACCTAACATATATTAGCCCACTCTAGCTTAGCATATTCTAGCATAACTTGCCTAGCCTAACCTATCCTAACATATGCTAGCCTAGCCTATCCCATCGTATCCTACTCTAGCAAAACCTAGCCTAGCCTACTCTACCTAGCCCTACCCTAAATTTATGTAGCCTAGCCTAGAATAACCTACTCTGCTCTAACATAGCCCAACCTAGCTTGACTAAGCTTACTCTATCCTAACCTAACCTAGTTTAACCTACTCTAACCTAGCCTAGCCCAATCTAGATTACAGTACTTTAGCCTAACTTACTCTAGCCTAGCCTAGAGTAACCTAGCCTAGCCTAACTTACTCTAGCCCTATCCTAGCCTACTTTACCATAGCCTACTCTAGCTTAGTCTAGCCTATGACACACCAGCCTAGCCTAGCCTAGCCTAGCCCAGCCTTACCTAGCCAAATATGGCCTAACCTAGCCTAGCTTAATTTATCCTACTCTGGCTTTGTTTATCCTAGCTTGGCTTAATCTATCCTATCCTACCCTAGCCTAGCCTACTCGTGCCTAACTTTCTCTATCCTACCATAGCCTAACCTAACCTAGCCTACTCTGTCCTACTTTAGCCTAGCCCAACCTAACCTAACCTAGTCTAGCCTAGTCTATCCTAGCTTATCTTAGCCTAATTTAGCCTAACCTTTCCTACTCTAGGTTAGCCTACTCTAGCCTAGTCTAGCTTACTTTACTCTACCATAAACTAGCCTACTCTAGTCTACTCTACCCTATTCTAACTTAGCATACTCTAGCCTAGATTAGCCTATTCTAACACAGTCTACTCTTTCTTAGCCTAGACTATCCTACTATAGCATAGCCTACCCTAGCCTAGCCTACATTAGCCTAAAGTACCATATCCTAGCCTAGCCTACACTAGCGTAACATAGCCTAGCCTAGCCTACTCTAGCCTAACCTACTTTGGCCACTCGTAGCCTAACCTAGCCTACTTTAACCTAGTCTAGCCCACTCTAACATAGCCTACATTAGAATAGCCTACTCTAACCTAGTTTATCTCGCTCTAACATAGCCTAGGTTGGATTAGCCTAGCTTAGCATAGCCTAGTCTACTCTAGCCTAGCCTAGTTTACTCTAGCCTAGCCTAGTCTACTCTAGTCTAGCTCACTCTAACATAGCGTAGGTTGGAATAGCCTACTCTAACATAGTATATCCCTCTCTAACATAGCCTAGGTTGGAGTAGCCTAGCTTAACATAGCCTAGCCTACTCTAGCCTAGCCTAGTCTACTCTACCCTAACCTACTATAATATACCCTAGCCTAGTCTACTCTACCCTAACCTACTATAATATAGCCTAGCCTAAACTACAATAGTATAGCCTAGCCTAGCCTAGCCTAACCTAACCCACTGTAACCTACTTTTGGCCTAGCCCACTCTAGCCTAGCCTTGACTATCATGGCCAACTCTATCTTACTATTGCGTGGCCTAACATACTCTAGTATAGTCCATCCTATCCTAGCCTATTCTATCCTAGCCTAGATTAGCTTACTCTTGCCTAGCCTATCCTAACCTACTCTACCCTAGCTTAACTTAACCTACTGTAGCATAATAGCCTACTCTAGCATAGTGTAACCTAGCCTAGCATACTCTAACCTACTTTAGCTTCAAATACTCTAGCCTAGCCTAGAATATCCTAGCCAACTTTATTAGCCTAGCCCAAGATACTCTATCCTAGTATATCTTATCCCAATATAGCCTAGTATACCCTACTCTTGCCTAGCCTACACTAGCTTATGTCAACCCACTCTTACTTAGCCTTTCCTAGTATGACCTTGTCTAGCCTAGTTTTCTCTAGCATAGCCTAGACTACTCTACCCTGACATACGTTAGCCTACTCTAACCTAGCCTATCATAGCCTAGGTTAGCCTACTCTCACTTAAACTAGCCTAGCCTTACCTACCCTAGCCTAGCTTTCTCTAGCTTAACTAACCTACTTTAGCATAGCCTCCACTGGCCTAGACTAGCCTAGCCTTAGCTAATGAACTCTAGCTTAACCTAGCTATCTTACTTTATCCTAGCCTAGCTTAACATAGCTTACTCTATCCTAGTTTATCCTAGGATAACCTATTCTTGCCTAGCATACTCTATCCTACCTTAGCCTAGCTTGAGCAAGCCTACTATAGCCTAGCCTAAATAATGGGATTTTTAGTGGTATTTTCCAATATGTAGTAAAAATAAGGGTATTGTTTAGTATTCCACGAATGCATGTCATATGTCAAACGTTCATTAAGTGAATCTCCCATGAATTTACACTAACGAAACATATCATACTTTATCCCAACCTAACATAGCCTAACCTAACTTGACTAAGCTTGCTCTAGCCTAGCTTAACCTAGTTTAACCTACTATAACCTAGCCTAGCCCAACCTTGATTAGCGTACTTTAGCTTAACTTACTCTAGCCTAGAATAGCCTAGTCTAGCCTAGCCTAACTTACACTAACCTCCTAGCCAACTTTAGCATAGCCTACTCTAGCTTAGTCTAGCCTATGGTACACTAGCCTAGCCTACCCTAGCCTAGCCCAACCTTACCTAGCCAAATATAGCCTAACCTAGCCTAGCTTAATTTATCCTACTCTAGACCAGTTTATCCTAGCTTACCTCACTCTATCCTATCCTACCCTACCCTAGCCTACTCTTGCCTACTTTAGCCTAGCCCAACCTAACCTAACCTAGTCTAGCCTAGTCTATCCTAGCTTAGCTTAGCCTACTTTAGCCTAACCTTTCCTACTCTAACTTAGCCTACTCTAGCCTAGCCTAGCCTAACCTAACCTAGGTTAGTTTACTCTACCATAGACTAGCCTACTCTAATCTACTCTACTCTCTCCTACCTTAGCATACTCTAGCCTAGTTTAGCCTATTGTAGCCTAGTCTACTCTCTCCTAGCCTAGCCTATCCCACTATAGAATAGCCTAGCATAGCCTAGCCTAGACTATCCTAAAGTACCATATCCTAGCCTAGCCTACACTAACCTAACATAGATTAGGCTAGCCTACTCTAGCCTAACCTACTCTAGCCACTCTTAGGCTAGCCTAGCATACTCTAACCTAGTCTAGCCCACTCTAACACAACCTACTTTAACGTAGTCTATCCCGCTCTAACATAGGTTGGGTTCGATTAGCCTAGCCTAGCATAACCTAGCCTACTATAGCCTACCCTTGTCTACTCTAGCCTATACCACTCGAACATAGGCTAGGGTGGAATAACCTACTATAACCTAGCCTATCTCGCTCTAGCATAGCCTAGTTTGGACTAACCTAGTTTAGCCTAGCCTACTCTAGCCTAGCCTAGTCTACTCTAGCCTAGCCTACTATAATGTAGCCTAGCCTAACCTACACTACTATAACCTAGCCTAGCCTAGCCTTACCTAACCTACTCTAACCTAATTTGGCCTAGCCTACTCTAGCTTAGCCTTGACTATCATGACCAACTCTCTCTTACTCTCATGTGGCCTAGCGTAGTCTATCCTGTCCTAGCCTACTCTATCCTAGCCTAGATTAGCTTACCCTTGCCTAGCCTAGCCTAGCCTATCCTAGCCTACTTTACGTGGATTAACTTAACCTACTCTAGCATAATATCCTACTCTAACATAGCGTAACCTAGACTAGAATACTCTAACATACTTTAGCCTTGAATACTCTAGCCTAGACTATCCTAGCCCAACATACTCTATCCTAGTCTATCTTATCCCAATCTAGCCTACTTTATCCTAACCTACCCTAGATTATGTCAGCCCACTCTTACTTAGCCTTTCCTAGTATTACCTTGTATAGCCTAGCTTTTCCTAGCTTAGCTTAGCCTACTCTACCATAACTTACCTTAGCCTACTCTAACCTAGCCTACTCTAACCTAGCCTAGGTTAGCCTACTCTTCCTTAAACTAGCCTAGCCTTACCTTCTCTAACCTAGCTTTCTCTAGCGTATGCTAATCTACTCTATCCTAGCTTAGATTAGCCTTCTCTAGCCTACTAGCATAGTCCAACCTATCATAGCTTACTCTAGCCTATTTTACATTATCCTAGCCTACTATAACCTAATCTAACCTAGCCTAACCTAGTCTACTCTAGCTTAGCCTAGCCTAGCCTAATCTACTCTAGCTTAGCGTAGCCTAGCATACTCTAGCCTTCCATACTCTAGCCTAGCCTAACTTAGGTTACTCTAGCCTACCCTAGATTAAACTACTCCAGCCTAACCTACTTAAGCCTAGTCGAGCCTAACCTAACCTAGCCCACTCTACTCTAAGATTGTCTAGCAAAGGGTAGTCTAGCATATCCTATTCTACTTTAATTTACTCTACCATAGTCTAGCCTACTCTATCCTACTCTAACCTAGCTTAACCTACTCTAACCTAACCTATTCTAGTCTAACCTACTATGTCCTAACCTAGTCTACCCTACTCTACTCTAGCCTATCCGAACCTACTTTATAGTACTTTAGCCTACTATAGCTTAGCCTACCTTAGCCTACTCTATCCTATTCTATCCTAGCCTAGCTTATCTTAACATACTCTAGCCTATACTTTACTACATTAGCCTATCTTAGTTTCTGTTTATAGTTTCCTGTCCTCTTCTCCTCTAACATACTCTAACCTAGCCTACTCTATCCTAATCTATCTTAGCTTAGCCTAGCTTAGCCCACTCTAACCTAACCTATTGTAGTCTAACCTACTATGGCATAACCTAGTTTAAGCTACTCTACTCTAGCCTAGCCTAGCCTACTTTAGAGTACTTTAGCCTACCCTAGCCTAACCTACCTTAGCCTACTCTATCTTATTTTATCCTAGCCTAGCCTTGTCTACATTAGCCTAATCTACTCTAGCCTAGCCTATTTTATCTATATATTTTCCTCCCTTCTTCTTGTCTAACCTACTCTATCATATCCTAGCCTACTCTATCATATTCTAGCCTAGATTAGCCTATTTTCTTCTAACCTACTCTAGCTAATCTACTCTAGCCTAGCCTATTTTACCTATATATTTTCCTCTCTTCTTGTCTAACCTACTCTAGCATATCCTAGCCTACTCTATCCTATTCTAGCTTAGATTAGCCTATTTTCATCTAACCTACTGTAGCCGAGCTTGCCTTAGCCTACTCTATCCTTAATTATCCTAGCCTAGCCTACCTTATCCTACTTTATCCCATCCTAACCTAGACTATCCTTAACGCACTCCTACATACTAGCCTACTCTACCACTCTACCGTAACCAACTCCAACCTACTAGCCT